>CM031922.1:11311161-11456765 GCA_018703695.1 Prunus fruticosa
AAATTCAAATCTTGCAAATGATCAAGCTACTCTAGCTATGATTGGAGCTCAAAACGTCGAAATCTATGACAGTTTCGATTACGAGAAAACGAAGTGAATGAAGTAGGGTTAACATATTGAAATAAAATGAGTTTGAGAAACAAAGTTCTAGTCCTATGGAAGTTATCGAATAAACAGGAAATCATGCCCTCCTACTTCAAGAGTAAATATTAAGAAACCAGTGGTCCTAGTTCTACATATATATATATATATAACACTGCATTATAATCAGTGGTCCTAGCATTATGTATAATCTGATAAATCCTATGTTTCAAAAGCTTCACGAGTGTAATCACACTCAAATTTAAACCACAAATAAGGTTTAGAGTGATTGCAAGTACACAAGTTTACCTTAACGGATAACAGGTCACCAGCTTATGTCTTCCTCATAATTACCAAAAAAATACTGGATGCATATGTGAATCAAAAAGGCATGGATAGTGATAGAGGCACACATAACTCCATGGTCTGAATTATCACTGTCACGTGTGAAGTATTATTGAAGAGGTGTGAATAATGTGATGTCTCTGAGAGGAGTGATGAGTGAAAGGGAGAGTGTGAGGTTACATGAAGGGGTCCAAGTTTGGAGAGATGATCACTTCTGGTTTGGTCCACAAAACAAAGTGTAGAGGCAGGGACAAGAATGGCAGGCAGTCACAATGTGACACTACGTGACAGTTTCGACCACAATTTTAATATCGAAGTTCCTATTTTCAATGAAGACTGATTCCACAGCTAGTAGATTGAAACCACTTGGAAAATTGTTCATAAAACTATTATATTAAGGTTTTCAATCAAACAGGCATCAAACAGCCGCCCCAAAAGAAATAAATTAAAAGAGGAAAGAAAAACAAAAACACACACACACCCTAATTAAAATTAACTTCCTTCTCACCTTTCTATTATTTCTCAGCTTCAGCTGCATATTTTACACAAGATCATTAGTACTGTTTCTTTTCCTGCACATCCCATGGAAAACCTACGTACTGATCTTACAGAAGATGAGTGAATGTTTCTTTCTCACCTTTCCGCATCCGTCTTTTATGAAAGGGGAGGCATTTTCTAGTAGTGAGCTTCTTCGAATTTGAAAAAATACCTTTGCATCTTCCAAACAGGTTGTTTCTTAGTTATCGATTTTTTAATTAGAAACTATATACCAAAGAGCCAATATTGTTGTTAAAATCAAAATGCACTCCTTATTGGAAATGAAAAAACATAGTTTTGGCGTTCTGCACCAAACAATCCGGACAGTTCATAGGTGGATCTGAACTAGAACTGAAAACCGACCCCAAAAAAAATGGTTCCAAGAAAATTTACCTTCATGTGAAATATTTATAAAACGATTTGAAGATATTCACCTTTTCAAAATGCTTTAAAAGGCTTTAAGCATCATCTAGGCTAAGTCTCTCTCTCTCTCTCTCTCTCTTCATTAACAACTCAATCACTCAGCTTTTCTCAGAAGAATAATCACAGATCTGTCAAAAGCCAGCAGAGCAGAGTTAATGAGGAGCCATATATCAACACATACACACACTTCTCCAATGATAGGAGCTGCCATAATAAATGAGGAAAATAACACCTACAAATAGGAAGCAAGAAATTAAAAAAGAACCCACACTAAAAGTGGAAAGCAAGGAGTCATTGAAGGAAAAAAGTTGCCTTGGCGACTGGTGAGACCGTGAAAGACTTGTAGACTGTGAAGAGAGAGAGAGAGAGAGAGAGAGAGTCTTCTCTTTTGTATAGTGGTTTATTGCCGATGCAGCTCATCGAGATTCTCACTTTCAAAAGAAACTTTAGCAAAGAGAGAAACTTTCAAGTTAATTGCATGTGCGTGAATCTTGACCATGCCACGCCGCGAACAACGACTGTCAATCTTTTTATATCATCAAAGCATATATACAAGTCAAGTACCGATTGGTTCGAGTGTTTGTGGGGTTTGAAGAGGTAATCTAACAAGAAATGATACATAAACTATTTATTTAAATATAAAAGAAAAGAAGATTAAGGACATTCAAAGAAGAACACAGTGAAGGAATAGTTTGGAGAATTTTAGTTTCATCGTGTTGAAATTAAATAGAACCAAGTCCACGAGGAATAAGCTTACGTGGCCTACTGCCAGTGGCCAAAACGTAAAGAGGTACCCTAGAGAGAATCTAACATGTTGAAACTTTTTTTTTTTCGTCAAGAACATGTTCAAAACTAGACCCAAGAAGAAAACAAAAAACAAAACAAAACCCTATTTTTTTTATTTTTTTTAAGGTACTACCTACTCTATAATAAAAAAATTACAAAGAATATTTGAGAAAATCAAATAAATAAAGGTTTCATATATTCTGTTCACAATTCACAGATTTTAATATCCAGCTCAGGTTTCTCCGAAAGGATGGATCGATTCCGACAAAGAACACAATTTGAAAATGAAAGAAAGAAAACCAAATTCAGATTCCCGCAGAAACGATTATATCCAGGAGACAAAATTCCAGTTGGTATTCCAGTGTTTGAAAGAGAAGGAAAAATTGATTAGCAATAACCAACAAATGTTAATTAGGATTAGAGAGAGAAAACAAATAAAATAGAAATCAATATAACAGAGAAAGAAACAGAGGCCTGAGTTTGTGTGTGTGCTTGAAAGAGATGAGAGTTAGGAAGCTCATGAACCACGGATGGTAAAGCGAATGTAGGGTTTGTTGGGGTCATATATAGGAACATGAGTGAGCCCAAACTTTATTGATTGGTCGACTTTTTACAATCTTTGCCATTTGATTGGCGGATGCTGAGCTGACAGTACTGAGAGCCGATGCGGCCGCAGTTACACATCGCCATCTTTCACTAAACCCTAACTTTATTTCGGTGTTGGGCAGATGAGGGCGTCATCATTTATATTATCAGTCTTTTTAAATTATTGTCGGTTCTTACAGCCCCTGTTCGGTAGAAGCTTTCAGGATATTCTTCTTTTTCATTCTCTAAAAGACAACATGATTGCTGCAAGAGTTTGAAAACATGAAAAACAACTTTCAGAAAACGAGATTCAAACTCATGTACAAAAATTGAAAACGCCAAATTATCGTTTTCAATTTAATGTTTCATCTTTCTACCCAGCAAAATAGAAACGAAAATCAAACCCATAATCAAACCCACCACGGCCACCTACTACCAAACCTCAAGACCCAGTCCCCACATCACCACCATACATCAAACCCAAGCTGACACGAACATCACCACCACCTGGAAAACCCAGACAACCACCACCATCCCAATGGAATCACCACCAAACACCCAATCGAACCCAATACACATAATCCGCCACCTAGTAAAAAGCAATTGACCCCAGGACCTCCACCACCCATGCCCAATCAAAGCACCATTACCGCCATCACCACTTGATAAGGAGGGGGAAAGAGAGAGAACGGCAGAGACAGAGAGATAGAGATGGGTTGATGGGATTCATGTCATGGAAGGAAGGAGTGGGTGTTGTGGTATGAAGGATAGTGAAAAAAAGGGAAGGAAGAAGAAAAGAGAAAGGAGAGGAAGAAGAAAGAAACGAGGGGCTGAGGAAAGGAGTTTTTATCTAGCCAAAAAAATTTTAATTAATGAATAAATATAGAATATATATTTCAATAAACCAATAGGAAACAATTCATGATTTTTTTGGTCCACCAAGAAACATATGGAAATTGTTTTTTTATGTGTTCTCCCTTATTTGTTTTTTTTATCTTTTATTTTTGGAGTTCTACCTCTTCCTAAGAAGAAATTCCACCTTTTTATTTATTATTTTCACTTATTATTAAAGATAATTCTAGGTTTTTATAACATTAGAAATTTTTTCTATTTTTTTAGAACTATACATTAGCAAAAAATATACTTGAAAAATAGCTTATTACATATTATTATTCTCAAATTCTACTACCAGGACGCGTTTCACATCGTTTTTATTTTCTCAATATGTTTTCTAATTAATCTACCAGACGCATCTTGAATTCTTTAAAAATTCAAATTCGTTTTCTTGTTTTCATTCTTTGAAAATATTCTCTAAAAACATCTTTGGAAAACGTTACCAGTGAATGAAATTACATCTCCACATATTATTAAAAAGAGTAACTCAAGTTCTATATTGTATTACATCCCTTAACTTTTAGATGTGAGATATTTTTTCACATCATCACACGCCCTTTTTCCCCACCCTCTTCAGGTGAGGCAAAATTTCAAGCTTAACATATGGCATAAAACATATTGAGTGACTTGTAGAGTACTTGGGCGCTTCGAGCTTCACACGTGGGGAACCCTCTGTTAGACCAGTGAATGAAGTTAAAATTTCTCCCAAAACTACTGGGTAATGGGTAAACATATATCAAAAAAATATTCATTGGATGCCTTGGATTTCCAATCTTCGTCCACATGGGTGGAGGTGGGAAAGCTCATTCTGAACTATACCCTAAACCCTATACCCCACTGAGAGTTTCTTGTAGAGATAAATTTTGAGATAAATGGATTGTTTAAATGAATCTTAAAGCTCGTTTAAGTGATTTTAAATAGGCCAATAATCATTTCTCCATTGAATCGCTTAAAAACATTTAAAGTGATTATATGTAAGGCCGCTGGTAAGATCCTCCCCCATAAGTGATTTGACCCTCCCAAAATCACTCTCAAATAAACCCTGAATTATATTGCAAAATGAAGATATGAAAGGCGAAAGAAGAAAAAAGATATTAACATCGATGACAATAAATAAATTCCTTTCATATTTCTCAAAAGTTCTTTTTTACGCTCCACTACTAACTGTCACGTATCATTATTACTGAATAAAGCATCTATTTCCCCCAAAAATAAATTCTTTAATTTAATTTAATTTGACAAGAAAGTGCTGCTGCGACAAGTTTATTAGAAAACCATAAAATAAAAAAAGTGTGTGACATAGAAACTGAATCACAGTTAAAGAAAAAAGAAAAAGAAAAAGAAAAACAATAAATCCAGTGTAAAGTGACAGATTCCTCCCAGCAGGCCTCCACCTGAAGGGGCTCGTGGCCGTGTCCGTACATTCTGATGTGGCTGGCTGCTGCAGATTTACTCTTTTTTCAATTATTCTGTTGTCCCTCTTCTTTCGTCATCAAACTGAAAAAAGCTACCGCCATTTTAACTTACCATTTTCATTTTTATCAAACTTTATTTATTTATTCCATTATTTTCTCTTTTGGCCAATGACCCATGTTTTGGTCATATTAAGAACCTATGGCTGATACGGGCAAAAATATTTCGTATTATAAAGTAGTATAAAACATTCTGAATTTGTTTTTAATTTTATTGTTAAAACTTATGATAGTAATGCCAAGACAAGTAAATAATTTTTTCCAATGGGAATTTATATCGGGGAGGACAAAGAACAAGGTTCCGAAACAAAAGAGATAGCTAGTATTCATCATTTATATGTTTTTAATAACTTCTTTCAATGAACTAAAAATGTAAGACAACAATCAACGAGGTCTAACATAATAAAAAAGACATTAATTTGGAGAACCGTAGTTTTAATGTTCTAATTCCATTTGCCTTTTGGCAATGCCTTGAGAAATCTTCTTCTTTTTATAGCTTAGATTATTACTTGTAAATTTTTTTTCTTTTCAAAAAAGTAAAACTGCAAGGACAAAATGAGAACAATATTTAAATAAGGAATGTAACAAAATCTGTGATCATGATAATGTCAAAGCAAGGGGTTGCTTTTTCGTTGGCGATATTAGTACTTATGAGTTATATGCGACCAATGGAAATCCATTGGATCTATACTTTTTCAAAGACAAAATTTGAGATATATCCCATCCCATTATGAGATTTTGGGTTTTTTAGGTCAAAAATTTCGACTTCATATCATTGCTCTCAAAGCTTACAGAAAAGATTGCACTGCTGCCTGCAATCATTGAATTAGATATTATATTTCTAGCGAACAAGGGCCACAAGCTACATTGTGGTGATGGGTTTTGGTTTTGAGAATGAAATTCGAAATTCGACTGGTTCTGATTTGATTATTGGGTTGATATTTGGTACCGGTAGGCTGCTTGCCATAAAGAGATGATAGACATTTAAAGGGTCGTAAAATTGCCACGCTTCTGACCAAAAGAGCCTTTCGTTATTTCAACTTTCTTGGCCTTTTTTTACCTTTGTTCTTCAAGTAGACGTTTTAGTTAATATACATTTTTTTTATTTTTTTTATACAAGCTATATTAGAGGAGGGGATCGAATCTTGAAATCCTGGGTACATGGATATAAACGCTTTAACCACTTAGCTTCACGTCGTTTGCGCTAATAAAAACTATTAGAGTTAGCTTGCAATGGCTTATAGAGTGAAGACCACTCCTCCCATTCGTCAATCGTTTTGCCGGAACCTCAATTACTTCATGGTATTATCAGGGTTAGCTTTGTGTGAAAGCGCGCCGGCAGCCATGCTCACGTCACCCAATATGCGTTGTTCACTTGTTGGGCTTGAAAATTCGTCATACGTGTGGCGATGTGAGAATGTAAGGTAAGAGTCCCACATTTGAAAGTTGAGAAACCTAATGACTTATAAGGGATTCGGGCAACTCGCTATTGCCCAATTGATTTAGAACCTGAAGCTTCCTTCACGTTAATCAGTCTAGAGTTTACACCGCGTGTTAAAATTCACAAATTTTTGTAATTATTAATTTAATATTGTAAATATGATACATGTAACATTATTTATCACACAACGTGCACATTTGTTCCTCTAAATGAGGAATCTTGTCAGATATTCTGAATCCAAATTTTTAGGGAATATTGTTGGGCAATGTTTAGGTATACGGTGTATACCTTATATAAGGAGGTAGTATAATATGAACTTATATGGAACTCCATTACCGAAACCAACTATGGCTTCATTATCAGTGATAGAGAGATAGGTAAAATATAACATGCATAAGACTCAAACTCGCTACCGAACTGTTGATTAAGCGATACTGTGAGAAAGAGAAGTAATCCAACACAACACCTTGAGTGCAAGGATAAAATAATAAATTCTCTTAAATTACTTGAGTTACAAAGTCCTTGTAAGCAATGATACTTAAAAATAAGGCGAAGTAAGTCGGAACGACTTTGCCATTCTCATCTCTTCTCTGTCAATATCAATGTAAACGATAAACCCTTAGACAGAGGTTATACTCGTCCCGACTCCATTAAAATGCTCTTAAATTCTAGTTGATTACATTACCCAGTGATAGAGATAGGTGAAGGGAGATGTGGGGAAGAGATGGCCCCATTTGGGGATGTAGAGGGGTGGGGGGTGTCACATGGGAAGCACACTGCTTGCTAGTGATAAAGCGCCAGGAAATCGTACGGAAGGGTCACCATGCCACAAAAGACCTTGGGAATTAAGTGCTTAAACTCAAAAGTCTTGGTAGCTAGGCTTTTGGTCCTATTAGAACTCGGGTGCCTTTTGGAACTATATCAATCCAAACTGGCCTAAAGAAAAAAGGACAATAAGAGGAAGATAAATTGGTGGTATTGTGGTTATTATTAACTTGTTATATGGACAAATGTGTATAAATTAGGTTATTGTTGTGGGGTTGGTTTGGATTTTGATGAAAGCCATTAAAGTCCAAATGTATATATGATACTCAAACCATAAACTCCAATCAACTAGCATCTTACCTCTCCCATATATGATGTTTGACAATGATGTATTATAATTGATGGTCTTCTTGACTCTAGTCCCTTGCTATTTTGTTTTCTTTTAAAAGGTGGGTTTGCATCTATTTTCTGTTGTTGGAGTTTCAATATATTTAGCATGAACTTTTAAAGTCTTATTGTATGACTGAAATGATAAGTAGGGTACCTAAATATAGAAAAATCAACAAAATTTAAATTGCTGATTTCCCAAACAATCTTGACATTTGATAGAATCATACTGCCAAAAAGTTTCATGATCTTGCAACCCCACCTTTATGACTTCTTAATGAAGGTGATTGGTTGTATGAGTGAAGCCATCTCGTGGAATGCGTGGTTTTGGAATTGTTAATTTTGTTCAAGTTGCATACAAGCAGTCCTTAAAACTTCGGGTGATCGGGGACTTCATTATGCATCCATGGATCATCGTGTTGACCGTAAAACCTTCGGGCATAACACGTGGATTATTTAAAATGAAATAATCAAAGGGGCGAGTGAAGATGGTAATAAAGTCATCCTTTGGTTCGAGTGTGAAGGTGTTTTAGCTGTCACTGCCACTTCTGGCCGTAATAGGGATGAGAAAGTTCTGTGGTGTGGATACTAGGTTGCGTCGTGGATTCTAACTTCGTCGAGCGACTAAGACCGAGTAAGGAACGCAATCTCAGCCATTGGGTTCTCAACTTTGGTAACAAAGTTGTTGATGTCGTCTGCGCTAGTCAAGTGCTTGTAAGATTGTTGTGTTCAGTGAAGAGTTCAGTTTTCAATTTGATCTCTCAATTTCTCTTTGAGTTATAGACTAAGACAAACTTTAAATGAGAAATCAGGGTGGATTGGATGTTGCTCAAGACTCTGATGAATCAGAGTTGTTTGTTGATATATATAATGTGGATGGTTACAATAATGTAGCTCAAGAGAACTTTGAACAAGTCTCAAAGTTTATTGGTGATATGGCTACATGAAATCCTAAGAAAACAATAAAAATTCTAAGTCTGATTGAAGAATAAATTAAGCAGCATTTTGGGTTGATTTTGTTAAGATGTTGAGTTTGTAAAAATGAAGCGTAAGTCCCTATTTATATGCAAATGTTGCCGCCTTCAAAAGTTGCCATAAAAGTCGACCACCGCCCAAACTATTGCATAAGCCGCCTCTTGCCCTCACATCATGCCTCAATCACTTGTCCCAGGCTCGTCATTCTGCACATGCTTCCCAAGCGAGTTCCAAAACTTCTAATATGTGTGCACAAGTTTCAAAGATTAGCTAACGTCGTATCATTCTTTTTGCCTTTCTACGCGGTGATGTGCTCAAGATAAGGCACATAATGCCTTTTCCAAAGTCGGTACCTGCAATTTTACTCTGCCAAGATTTTTCAGGCTGAGGAACAAACCGCCGAGCTCTAACTTAAGAACTTGGGCCGTCGTGATTCTTGGGTCGAGTATTCGGCCTTCATGCTCATGGACTGTAGAGATGGTATTGGGCTTGGCAATCCACTTTTTCTTTGGGAAGAACCTGCTTATTTTTGGACGAGTCCAATATCTCAAGGCTGTGGAGTTTGGGCTCCACCTTATTTTTTTTTTTTAAAACTTGGGCCTCTCTACTTCTAAGCCCATCTATGTGTTTAAATAGGCATTGCCACGTCACTTGGTTTTATGTGGCTCTAATGGGAAAAAAAATCCAGATATAAACAATACGATAAATTCGAACTCTAATAAAATGAATTTTTATTTTAGTAAATGGTGCATGCTAGGGTCAGTTATGAATTTCAAGGGCTCAAAGTGACAACATAAACGAGGCTACGCATATAAATCATTCTCATAAAAAATAAGGGCTCATTTGGTATCTTACTTGGATCCAATTTTATAAACTTCAAAACAGATAACATAGTAGTATCCCCCACAGGCCTTTGGAACATTTTGAACTTACGTGGTTTACAATCTTCCATGCGTTTGCTAGTAACTTGCTCTCTAAATTTTTGTGATGTGTAATTCATAGGAAAGTGGTTACGTCATTGTCATCCCCCTTGCTGTTGGCATGGCTAGTTTTTTCTAGGGTTTTATTTAGCTTGTATGCTGACCCTCTTTCTCTTGCTTCTTTTCAATTTTCATTCTTGGTTGTGTGTTGATTGAAAGAATATTTACTTCACAGCTTTGGGGGTTTAATTTTAGGGAAATAGCCTAAAATGCCACTGTTTTTTTAGTTTTAAGTGGAAATACCAAGCCTCCTCAAAATTTTTGCAAATACCACCTATAAATATATATTTAGTGTCCACTTATTGCCCAAATAACACTTTTTCTAAATCGACTTCTCTCTCAGCTCTCTCTTCTCTATCGCTCAGCTCTCTCTCTCTCTCTCTCTCTCCGCTCAGGTCTCCCTCTCTTCACTTTTCTCTGTCGCGCGTGACTCTCAGTCTCTCTGCGCAGCTCTCTCTCTCTCTCTCTCTCTCTCTCTCTAAGCAGTGCACTTCCTCCCTCAGTGGTGTGTTCATCAAAGCTCAACTCCATCTTTCACCTCCAGAAGGTACCCGTTCATCGTCATTTTCTTCAATCTGAAGTTGGTTTAGGGTTTATGAGTTTCTATGAAATTGGTTTAGGTGTTTCTTCAAATTGATTTAGGGTTTAGGGGATTCTCTGAAATTGGTTTACAGTTAGGGTTTCTCTAAATTGTCTGATTCTGATGATTCCTTATTTGAAACAGTGAATGAGTTTGTTGTTTGTGGATTGATTCTTGCATTTGATTTCAGATTTCGGCTCACCGCCGTTGTTTTGTTGTTGTTATTGATGTTGTATTGTTGTTTTCTTGTTGCTGTATTGCCGTTTTTTTTGCGCTGGATTGCTATTTTAGTGGTGTTTTATTGGCGTCGTAATGCTGTCTGTATTGCTAGTTTATTATGATTTTATTCCAGTTCCATCGTGGTTTTAATGGTTTTGGCGATTTATGCATTTGGATTTTGTGTTTCTTTGTTGTTTTGTTTCATCCAAAGAAGGGAAATTGTAGGTGTTCATTTATAGTCTCTATATTAGCCACATGAATCTTTATAGTTTGTTTTACAGTTGCAGTAGCTTTTGTTGTAAATTTAATATTACTAATATTTATTTTCCTATTTGAATGGAAATTAATAGAGTTCATTAGACGATGGTGTCCTTTGTCAATTTTTAGGAAGAGCTATCAAAGCACATGTTTATTTAATGGATGCATTAGTTGGTTTTTTATATTGGGACATACCATTTTGGAAAGGGTTCTTTAGTATCTATAAATACAGTAGTCTTCCTACAATTAAATAAGTGTAGTTCTAATTTAGTGGAGTTTATCGATAATTGTTAATTTAGTCTTTGCTCTCAAACCGTATATGAAGTTCATCCTTGAGGCATGAAATCACTTTGATAGATGGGTGGTGTTTGGTTTGTGGATGAAATATAATCCATATTTAGTAAAATGGAATGTAGATAATAGTGGAGTATGGAGAGAGTTTAAGAGTAGATAAAAAACTGAAATTGGGTAAAAAAAATGCAATTGGTATGACTCCTATATTGCTTTTACCTCAAATTCCATGCTGGTCAAATATCTTGAGCCTATTAGAAATACTTTGGCACGGGTGTTGTACGATATGCGTTTTTATGACGCTTTTGAGGTTGAAAATGTGAAGCAAAAGGAAATGAAGATGTCCAATTTTTCGCCATTGACAATTTGCAGCATTGTAGATGTGCCTCGACAAAGTGATGGGTAGGCTATGTTAATTTAGTGAAGTTTATCTATAATTGTAAATAAGTGCAGTTCTAATTTGTAAACTCATTGGCATGACAATCAAATTTATCGAGCATCTTAGTGTCGGCATTCCTTAGGATAAAGTTAACCCATCGAAGATCATGTATTACCGAACTTGATGCTTGTGATAAAAGCTTTCAGGAGGGAGGTGTATATATGAGGTAAAGGTAATAATGTTTCTTAATTGAATTCAGCCTTCACTTATCACTTGGAAATTCAGTTTGAATTTAATTATTTCAGTTTATCCTTTATATGAATATGCAGAAATGGAAGCTCTGTGGAGCTACTTTATATTAGAGGTCCATCCACTTAGATAGAGTTATTTGCTTTCATTATTCTTTGTAGCAACATGAAAGTACATGGTGATATGTAATATTGTACAGTCCGTTGGAGCAGTTGCTAATTGCCTTACATGGCACCTAAACTATATCCATTTTGTACACATGGCAGATAAACTATATCAATTTTGTAGACATGACAGATAAATTGTAATCATTTTGGAGTAGGAATATGCATCAATTTTCATTTTGTGAAACAAAATTGGGTAGTACGTCTAATCAATACCACTAGGGATGTACTTTTGATTTGGTTTTCAAATTATGTTGAATTGTTTTGGAGTTGCAGTCGTCGTTAGCATACTTATTCTTTAGATTGTTTAGTTGAGCTATTTCTACAGCTTCGAATATTTAAATAGGTCTATTTAAATAGAGGTCCATCAAAGCTGCACAAACCCTGGCAAATGCAAATTATTAGAGGTCCATCAAAGGATCCATGCCTTTGGCCTTTATCCTCTCTGGATGCACGAGGCTATGATGAGCCATTCCCTCTCCACCCATATTCAGCACCTGCCAAACATCAGGCTACATCAATTTCGCTCCAAATGTGATGGTGCGTGGTACTATTAAACCTTTTCAGTCACCCCTTCGTGTTTGCACATCTTCTTTGAGGTTACCCATTTTTCATTACAGCAAACCAGGAATAACAATTGTCTCCATTTCTAACCATGACAAAACAACATTTCATTAACACATTTGAAGCCACGACCAAATCACTACAATACAACAACAATAAACATACAATACAATGGCAATACAACAACAATATAATAGCAACATAAGAGGAACACAACATCAACAAAACAACAATAACACAGCATTTAACAAGGATTCATCACAATCAGATTATACAAATCTACTACATGAAATGGAAAATCCCAAGTTTCAAGATTCACATTTTCAGAGCAATCTAAATGGATTTGGTAAAAACCCAGATGGATGAGCATGAAGATTCAAAAAATATTACCCAAAGCAATTAAAATAAAAACAATTTCACAGAAACCCAAGCAATCAAAATAAAACCAATTTCTCATAATCCCAGAGAGATTAAGAAAATGACCATCAAGACTACCTATTGAAGGTTAACAATGGAGTAGAGCTTCAAGGTTGCAAGCAGCTCTGGCCTTACGTTATTCATAAGACATACCTAGAAGATAAGGCCGAGGGGGGAGAGGGGTTTCCAATTTAGAAATAGAGAGAGATGGGGACAATTCAGACTTCTTTTCGATGAAAACAAAACAACAAAGAAACACAAAATCCAATTGCATAAATCGCCAAAACCATTAAAACCATGATGGAACTGAATAAAACCATAATAAACTAGCAATACAACAACATTACGATGCCAATAAAACACCACTAAAATAGCAATACCAGGCAGGAAAAGACAATAATAGGAGCAAGAAAACAACAATACAACATCAATAACAACAACAAAACAACAACAGTCAAGTGAATCCGAAATCAAATGCAAGAATCAATCCACAAACAACAAACTCATTCACTCGTTTCAAACAAGAAATTATCAGGAATCAGACAATTTCAGAAAATCCCTAAACTGTAACCCAATTTCAGAGAATCCCCTAAACCCTAAATCAATTTCGAAGAAACACCTAAACTAATTTCATATAAACTCATAAACCCTAAACCAACTTCTAGGCTTAAGAAAATGACGATGAACAGGACCTTCTGGAGGTGAAAGATGGAGTTGAGCTTTGATAAACACACACCGCTAGGGAGGAAGAGCACTGCGTAGAGAGAGAGAGAGCTACACGAGAGAGAGAGAGAGAGAGAGAGAGAGAGAGAGAGAGCTGCACAAGAGAGACTAAGAGTAGCGCGCGAGAGAAAAAGTGAAGAGAGAGAGACCTGAGCGAAGAGAGAGAGACCTGAGCAAAGAGAGCTGAGCGAGAGAGAGAAGAGAGAGCTGAGAGAGAAGTCAATTTCAGAAAAAAGTGTTATTTTGGCAATAAGTGGACACTAAATATATATTTATAGGTGGTATTTGCAAAAATTTTGGGGAGGCTTGGTATTTCCACTTAAAACTAAAAAAACAGTGGCATTGAGCGATATTTCCCTTAATTTTATGAGGGTTGAGGGTTAATTTTGGAGTAGAACCCATTCAGCTCGTTGATTTCAGAGTTTGGGTGATAGATTTTTGCTGGGAGTGGTTACGTCAGTATGTCTTCGTTGAGTTAAATAATGACATACATTCAAAATTCAAAGTGCCTTTTTCCTTATTTTAAAAAAAATGTTTTTCTTCTCTCTCTCTCTCTCTCTCTCTCTCTCTCTCTCTCTCTCTCTCTCTCTCTCCCATTCTAAATCTCTTTTTGTCTGATTTTGATAATTTCAATCAATATATTTTGCTAGTATCAGTGATAATGATGAATGGATAGTTAATACTAAAAAAAAAAAGATGAGTAGATAGTTAATGTGCGAAATGTAAAATAATAAAGTATAGTACTTAAATTTAGGAGTTTTGTATATATCAAGTAAAAAATTAATTCAAATGTGACTATAAAGAAAAATATATTTAAGTAGGTGTACCTTTTATGTAAAAAATTTCTAACTCCGCCACTGCCTGCTAGGTACACTTAATATTGACAAAGAACTTCATGCAATAGAAGTTCCCCCATGAGGTCATACTTGTTCCACTCGATGAAGAGGTTATACCGAGAAGTATCCTTGCCAATTTGTTGAATGTGTTTAACTTGCTGTAACCAGGTAGCTCAATACTCCAACGTTGAGACCACATTCACTTTTACTACTAAGATTTTCATCAAATACCTTCACCCTACATATGATGATTGAAATGCAAGTGGAGATTCGACGTTGAAATGCAGGTGGAGATCCGAATGTTAGTCGCAACCACATATGATGATTGGATGAAAATCATAATAAAACGAAGACAAATTGGGAAAACCATTTGTCTTTGAAAATGAGAAAAGAGGTAAATGGAGGAAGAAAAGAGGGAGAGGGGAGGAAGAACAATGACCTCCTCTCCCCTCAAAGTGAAAACGGCTTCCTCTGATATGATTTAATCTGGATATTTTGAAGACTAAACAGCTAAGATTTTTTTTTTCTTCCTTTTGATAGAGACTAATTAACAAACTTTTCATAGTATTTTCTTGGCCTATACCCATCATGAATTTGTTACTATGTGCTGCAAAATTAATAATGTTATTATTTTTTTAGAGCACTTACAAAAAGATCTATACAATCACAAACTGAGAGTATATTTACCCATTATACAATATAGTATTACTAAAAAAGGGTTGTTAATATAGAGACAAATTGTATAAACCAATAAATGTTGTTTTTTTTTTGTTGATTAATTACTTGGCTAGTGACTTAGTTTAAAGAAACTAGTTCAAATCCCCTAACCCAGATTATAAATTAAAAACAAAAACAAAAAAGCCAAGAAAACCATGTATTTTTTCTTTTCTGAAAATTTAGTTTTCGCTTAGCAAACAAGCCTGGTGTCAGGATCTCTTGGCGGAATCTCCTAGAAGAAAGTCTCTCGAGCTGGATTTGTGTAGTCATTTCCTCGAACCAACACACTCGCCCCCCGTTTCTAGCTTTCTCAATTTAAAGTTTTCAATCTTTTCTCTGTTTACCAGGTAAAGAATTGTTTGGTTTTTCTTTTGTCATATTCTTTTTATACTTTCCTTTTTACCTTGAAATCCCATTGTGGGTCTGCTTATATGGGACTGAATTCAACTCATTGAACTCATTCCTAGAGTGGGTTCGGTCTGCTTTTAGTTTTTTCATTTACTCTGAGGATTTAACATGAAATTGGCAGCGTTTAGATTTTTGGGTAGTTTTGTTTTGGTAAAATATCTTATGGGTAGCTTTTGATTCCATATGGTTTGCCTTTATTTTTTCAGATAAGCGTAGGGTCTGCGAAAGTTCATATTGCTATTAATTGAATTGTTAGCTGTTCATATTGGTTTCAAGGGTAAGGTGGCACTGAGAAGCTGTTGATTGAAGGTTGGGGCTTTAGTCCAATCCAGTAAGTCTCTTCTTTGAAATGTGATCTCTAGCATATTGATATTTGGTGATGGTTTCGGATGAAGCAAATTTTCGCGTATCATGTGCTTTGATATGATTTATCTTACTGATTTTTGCCCTCTTATGCTACTGGTCTTTTAGAGAATTTCATCTATTCTTGAGGATATTTATAGGTTAGGTTTAAATAATTCTGTTTTTGTCTCGCTTATTCTGAAATCATTTGGGTCTTCCTTCCGTTCTGAAATTTTGTTAAATGTTTTGCCTCATGGTTTTAGTAATGTTGAATCTTTGTTATTTAGTCTGCTGCTAGAATTCATATTGAATGCATTGTTGGTATGAGCTTACCATGTGTATGTTTTGCCGTTATCTATTAGTTATGAAAAATTCTATTGCAAATGACTCTTAGTTATCAAAATCTTTGGGTAGGAAGACCAATACTGGATGCAGTCCTATTAAAGATGTGCTTTGATCCTTTTCTATGTTACTTGTGTTTTGATGTTCTGCAGAATTCAGTTTGTTAGTTCCATTGCGTTTTACACTAAAAAGATGATTTTATAGGAGAGAGGTGATAATTTAGAGCAACAGCAATAGCTCTGTATGGTTGGCCTTGCTTTCTTAATGTTGGCAAATCTACTATTTTATAAATTATGAAGGGAGACTGTCATCAAAAGTACAATGTGGAGACTACATATGGAAATTCTTTGTGGATTTTCATGTAGTGTATTACTTGTCGATATTGTTTGGTATGGTATTGATGCTTGTGGGTTTTGTTTGAGCAATGTGTGTGTGTGTGTTTTTCATGGTCCCGGTATAAGTGTAGGATTTTTCTGTCATTTTTGTCTGCATCCTTCTAGTGCAATCTACTCCCTGTTTGTTCTATGACAAGACAACCATTGACAACCTAATGTATAGTTTAGTTTCTTCTATAAAGAAAAGAACTGCTTTATTGAAGTGAATCCACTAATTATCCGTTCTTAACTGCATAAGAGATTCCTAATTGAAATGAAGCCTTCAGTTAACAATGCACATGTGAGGCAATGCCTACTGGGCTGGGAATGAATGAATTTTTGTTTGTAAACAACATAGAGAAAGAAATGATTTTACCTAAACAAAATAGAGAGAGAAATTATTTTACCTGGGCGAATAGGAAGCCAGTGAGAGATTTGTTTTAAAACTTTTTATCTGACCAAGGTCAAAATGTTCTTATTTTTCATGGACTGTACACTTGTACTTCTTGTATTTTCACAATCTGCACATTCTGCAGAAGGCATGTGCTGGTGATTTCTTGAATAGATCTTCTTTTTGTATAATGAGACTGCAGTTTTGCCCTTCCTCCCTATTTCAGTAGCTGTGCCAGTGATGAGTTATTCACTGGCTGCACCCTTTGAAGACTTTTAGAGGGTGAGAAATGGTGTAAACATTCAAGAATTGATTTGGTTTAAGTCTGATGAGGAGGGACTTTACTGGGAAAGCGCTTGACAAACGTTTTTTTTTTCTCGTCTTTCTCATTTGGCTAAGGAAATTTTAAAATGCAGTTGATTCAGTTTTCTTTTTATCTGGTAGGTATTTTCTTGGATGGGATGTGATATTGACCTTGGGGTTCTATCTTCAGTTTGGATTTGTTCTTAGGTCTTTGAATTTGGTCTTTCATAGATTAAGATTTATGGCCAATGCAATTGAATTTGGTCTATATTGCAAAAATTTGAAATTGTAGCTGCTATTGCAAATGGGGATGTGTATACCAAGGTCGACAGCCAATTTTATTTTTTCAATCTTTCAGAGATTAACATAGTTGGGTAAAATACCTTTTTGGCCCCTGTGTTGTGGACGAAATTGTATTTTGGTCACCTTGTTTGACTCCATTATTTAATGGTGTCATTTCTATCCAATTACCGTTAAAAATAAATTCTTAAACCATTTAAAAATTAATAATAATATTAGTTAATTCAAAAATTATAAATTTCAACTTAAAATATAAAATAAGCGTAAAGTTGAAAGATCTACGCGGCCCCACCCTTCCATCTAACCCCACCCCAGCCCCACCTCCTCCCTGACCTTCCACTACCCCATACCTCCTCCCCTATCCTCCACCACCAGCCTCCCAGCTCCTGTCTCTATCTCCTTGATTGATCAAATCTCACTCACCAGTTATCATGAGTCATGACACAAGGGAGATCACTTCACAAATCAGCACTCCCCAACACCCAAAGGTTCCAAAAAAGAAAGAATGTATCTCATTATTAGAAAATTAATTATCTGTATCGTTAATGAGTTGATTCTCTGACTAAAGCGCGAAGTCTCCTACAGATCATAGTGAGGCCACAGAGCATTCATGGGGTGAGAGCCTTGTTGGCATAGAGCCTCACCCATGGCTTCCCATTTCCACACCATTGCAGCAGGCTCACTGGATCCAGATGCAAATCTCAACAAAACCCGTGAAAATTGTTGTCCCCGAGGCTGTTCTGGTTCTAGCAGTGGTCCACCACTGCTATGTTTCCACAAAGAACAACAAACAACATTGGGGATGGGGTGGGGGAGTCTGGGATGAGGTCATAAGGGTGAGGGAAGGGGAGGCATGGTGGATGGTGGATGGTGGAAGGCTGACATACCAAAACTGATTTTGCTTTATTTTTTATTTATATGATCTATTATTCATTTTATTTTACTTTATATTTTAATTTTATTATCTATTATTAAGATATCTATAGTTATGCTACTCAAATGAGACATATATGTTCCTTATTTTATTTGTTTACTTTTGACATTGTCTACTTCTAAATTCAAGAATAGAAAAACTTTATTATTGGAATAGCTTATTAGTTTTGTCCTAGTACTTTGATGTGTTAGGCTAAAGTTAACCAATGCAGCTTAACTTTACGAGAAGAAGTCGACTGTAGCCAAGATTTGCTAAAAGAGCGTAGATGAAAATCAATCACGTGCTATACTATAATTGAGAAGTAGAAAAAATGTATTTGATGTTTTAAGCCTAAATCAGTGCATCAACTTAGAGTATTGTATGTGTGTTGATTGGTAAGCTGCACAAATCAGTAGAAATAGGAGCTGGCATACAACATTACCCTAAAAGCTTTGCAAGCTCCGAAAGTGTATGTTGTCCAGTTGGTTAATTTTCATTAAATGTAAACATGCAAGTGAGGGTTCATGGTGACTTCTCTGTAATGTTAAGGGTGGGTTTCTCTGAGATTTATTTTCAACTTCTCATTCTTTTGCCATCTGATACTTTAGGACTGGAAAGAAGTTGTACATCACCATGGTAGTGACACAGAGAAAACCTGTTTCTTCTATTATAACATATAAGATACTCCTTGGAGTTTAGAAATTAACACTATCTTGTATGGAAGAATGAAACTGAAAGGATTTGACTGTGCATAGTATAGGATTTCTTTTTAATTATGTCTGATTAGATTTCTTTAGTATCAGAATGAATAATAGTTCATTAACACTCAATGGCCCAAAAATGAGATGTGTACGAAAAGGGAATCAAAGGAAAAGACGTCGAATTATCATGGAAAAGTTAAGGACCATTAAGCCAACTCATTATATAAGGTCATGAGTTTGAAAATACTGAGTCCCCTAAGTTGTAATTGGTTGCATCAATCATCTAAAACAGAGTATATGGGATTGATTACTTAGCTCTCATAGCCATCCTGTTGTTTTTCCTTGACTTTTAACATATTGCAGTGGATGATTGAATTTGCTGGGTTGCCTTGGTGTGGAATTCTACTTCTATGTGTGCTTATGTTGATGCACTGCTAGTGTATCTGTGATTCTCATGGAAGATAAACCACTGTCTTTCAGGTCTTTATAGTCTTCCTTAGTTGATGATATTGTGCTGCTAGTTCCTGTTTCAGCATGAACAACTCATTTGGTGATGATTATGTAAGCCTCCGGAACCTTGATGATTTTCTTATCTACAGAAATAAAAAGGACGGACCTTTAAATATTTTATGCAGGATGAAGCAACTGTTGCAGGATTTGAAGTTTTAAGATCACCTGATGCTAGTTACAACAATGTATACCCTGGGAATGAAGACGAGGCACGGGATCCACCTCTTGCCCCTCCACATCTGCAACAGACCTTACTTAGTTATCCAGCAAGCGCAGACACTGCTGGAACTCTTCCGTTGCCACAGAATGTGACCCTCAATCATCTTTACATTGAGAACCGGGAGAGTCCACGATCTGTAGTTGCACTTGGGTTCACTCATCGCTTTCGTTCAAAATTCGTTACAGTTGTGCTTTACAAACCAGTTCAAAGAAGGGGGACTACCAGCACTTAGAACTTGAATATTAAGATACACCTAAATTAGGTTTGGTATATCCAGTCCTTGTTATGGTGCAAGGAGTGGAATAACCCAAATTCAAAACTAGTAGTGAAAGATGCTTATTTCCTCACAGAAACTTATGAACTTAGGTTTGATTTGTTAAAGTTCCTCATTCTGCAGGGTAGATTTGCTGTACTGTGCAGTTGTACATTTAAACTTTAAGTATTCTTTCAACTGGGATACAAAATGGGTTGGCTGGTTAGGTTATGATCTCATATGAGAATGATTCATATGAAATGCATGGAAGCATGTGCATGCATTTGTGAATATAAAATGCCTGCTTTATACAGATGAGGAAGCCCTGTCCTTGTATGACTTAGCATGCAAATATGCATCGAACATGCACTCAATTATTTTCCATAATTTGACCGAGAATCTTATCTCTTGGGGAAGTTTTTTCTTTAATTCTTTCCATGGTGTACTTGTATCCCAAGCATATAATTTAATTGATTATTTTGTTCTCCAATTATTTAGGTAATCTTCTCCAGTCAGCTCGTACGGTCAATAAGAGGGACTATTATACTATGTACACTATGGATGGGTTTGGATTATTAGGTATGAATGTTTGAGATGCATTTAGAAATCTGCAAATTGGATGGGTCATGCATGTGTGCTTTTGCAATATACTAAAATGAACACAAATGAATGTGCACTCGAGGTTAAGAATGCATTAGCTTCCCATGCCATATCCTCAAGATAATTGGCAAAAGTATACATTCATATGTTTCATTGTTTCCTTATTTAACAAAAGCTCAAGTGGTTAAGAGCATTTATCCTGTTCATGCATTTAAGGTCCTAGATTCGATTTCCCATTCTCTCAATATATATATAGTCCTCTTCTCTTGAGGGATCCCTCAAATAATTTTATTTGAGGGACGCCTTTTAGGGTACTCTACAAATTTTTTTTTCAACGATCCAAATCATTTATTTTTTAAGTCTACATTCATAGATCATCCTTGCAAAAAATTAGACAAATCGGAAACCGTTTCGATATCTAATTGTGTCCTACAAAATCAATGAACACGGTACTTCAAAGAAGTACTAAATTTCAATAATTCAATTGAGTGGTCAAATGATATTAGATTCAAGTGATTTTTTGCAGAGATGATCTTTGAATAAGTATCTACAAAATACATGGTTTGGATTAGCGAAATACAATACGGAACAAGGGTGTCCCTCAAATAAGATCCTTCAATTGAAGCTCCATGTGTATATATATAATAAAAAAAGCTATATAAATATATCAACTCACATGATTTTAAAAGTTATCCAGAATGGAAACCAACACAGGCACCTGCTAGCATTCTTATCTGTCCTTTGTCCTTGTTAGGATCTGACCAATACATACATGGACTTATCACAGAGTTCTTATCAAAATACAAAAGGTCTTATAATTATGTCAGCAAGCACACTTGTTTTTGTAGCTCTTAAACAAATCATAAAAGGCTCCCTCCAACCACAAATACCAAGTCATGTTGTCCAAATCTCCTCCAAAAACAATACACAAAGAACTCTATGATCAAGTGAAAGGTTAAGTATCCAGTTTTATGTGTGTGTGTATATATCATATATTATCAATCAACCATAACAACAAGCAAACGATTGATAATGAGAAAAGAAAAGGCTACAGTCTGTGATTATAAAAGAGGTACCATTTGACCTGTCACCTGAGAATGACATTAATTAATAATATGGTTAATATATAATAACCAGTAGGCACAATGGCACCTTAATAAGATATTAGTTATATATGATGAATTGTAATAGATGTGAAGTAAAGAAAGAGATATCATGCTTCCCATTGCCCCTTGATTGACTTGCAAATTGCACGACACATTTGCTTAAAATAATTGCAGTTTGGCTAGTTGATTGCCGTAGACTTGCGATGAATTATTGGTACAAACATCTGTGTGTCAATGTGATAATGGTTAACGTCCGACACTATAATACATATGTATGTTAAACTATGATAAGATAATATTATTCGATATACATACACGTAATGGTTTCGGATTGTCAAACTTTTTGTATGTTATATTGTGAGATTGTGAATTATGATGACATCTTTGAATGTTGCATTTAAAAATAAAATAAAATAAAATTCAAGAGTGTTCTTGATACTATTGGATTGAAATAAGAGAAATGCTATAACAGAACTTGCTCAAAATAGAGTTTTTACGTGAACTTGCTGACACTTCGAGAATTAATGTTAAGTTTGGCTTACTTTACACAATAAACATGATCATCAAGTCCATGTGAGCAAGTCCCATTAGCATTTCTCTTTAGGAAAATATAAGTTTTTCTTGTAAGTTAGAGAAGACTTGCAGAGCATATTTGTGTATCTTTTATGAGCTTCTAGTGGAGGGGCTTACTAAATAAAAGAGTTATTTAAATGTGACGGTTTCCTAAACGCTTTCAAAGAAACTCACAATGTTTTCAAATGTTATTTTATTACAAGTCGGCACATACAAAACAATATAAAACTACATATTTATTAACAACATTGTTGATCACATCATTAATGGTGGCCTTATATAGT
Source organism: Prunus fruticosa (assembly GCA_018703695.1). Classification (NCBI taxonomy): domain Eukaryota; kingdom Viridiplantae; phylum Streptophyta; class Magnoliopsida; order Rosales; family Rosaceae; genus Prunus; species Prunus fruticosa. The sequence continues at coordinate 11,333,850 of CM031922.1, forward strand.
TGGGTCTATATACTTTAGCTCAAACAATATAAATTTGTACGTCATTAATGGTAACCATTTCCATTTTACAATGGTCAAGAACCGTGCAATGTGTACAAATCCCAAGCCGAGTTAATCAGGGTTCATTGACCTAATTAATATTTAATTATCCTAACTATATGCGGCTACCAGTTAATTATCCAGCTGGTGGCCCATTAGGAAGGTTTAGGTGATCCCTTGGGATATACGATGAGACTTTTCCTCTTCATACCAGATATGCGGCAAAACGCATAACCAAAATGTCGAGAATCTTTCTTGCCTCTTCATAACCCTTCACACAACGTCAGCTCCAAGCCCTATATAAATGCCACACTCCCATCTACCTTCCCCACCACACAACCCCATAACTTCATTCAGTCTAACTAGTTTCTAAACCCGATCAGTTTCTGAGTTTTGAAACTCGAGATTCAAAATCCAAATTCCAAACACCCAATTCAAAACCCCGAAAACATGGCCGAAGTAGAAGGTGAACCCGGAAGCTCCATGCATGGAGTGACAGGCAGAGAGCAAACCTTTGCGTTCTCAGTAGCTTCCCCCATTGTTCCAACAGACCCAACAGCCAAATTTGATCTACCAGTTGATTCAGAGCACAAGGCCAAAGTTTTCAAACTCTTCTCTTTGGCCAACCCTCACATGAGAACCTTCCACTTGTCTTGGATCTCCTTCTTCACTTGCTTTGTCTCAACTTTTGCAGCGGCTCCACTTATCCCTATAATCCGAGACAACCTCAACCTCACAAAGCAAGACATTGGAAATGCTGGGGTTGCCTCTGTCTCAGGCAGCATATTCTCAAGACTTGTAATGGGTGCGGTGTGTGATTTGCTAGGACCACGATATGGGTGTGCGTTTCTCATAATGCTCTGCGCACCCACTGTGTTTTGCATGTCATTTGTATCTGATGCTGGGGGCTACTTAGCAGTGAGATTCATGATTGGTTTTTCTCTTGCTACATTCGTGTCATGCCAGTATTGGATGAGCACCATGTTTAACAGTAAGATTATTGGGCTGGTTAATGGGACAGCTGCTGGGTGGGGAAATATGGGTGGTGGGGCCACCCAGCTCTTGATGCCATTGGTGTTTGATATAATTGGAAGAGTTGGAGCAACTCCTTTCACTGCTTGGAGAATTGCCTTTTTCATCCCTGGCTGGCTTCATATCATTATGGGAATAATGGTCTTGACCCTTGGCCAAGACTTGCCTGATGGGAATCTTGCTGCCCTGCAAAAGAAGGGTGATGTTGCCAAAGATCAATTCTCCAAGGTCAGTTTTCTTTAATTTTAAGGCCTTATCTTTGTTTATTTATTCATGACTTTCAAATATCCATGAATATTTATACAGAATAAGCTGATTGATGTTCCTCCCCTCCAATTTGAATATTGTTCAGGTGTTGTGGCATGCTATAACAAACTACAGGACATGGATCTTCGTCCTTCTCTATGGCTACTCCATGGGTGTTGAATTGTCCACTGATAATGTCATTGCTGAATACTTCTATGACAGGTTTGTCCTTCATTTTTTTTCTTCTTTTAATTTTTAAAGAGTATAATGACTTTTACCACATGTTTGTTGATCGCATGTTTTACAAGTGACCCACATACCATATCGGGTCTCACCACAAGAACATAATGTTGTTAACAACATTGGTTAGCTAAATATTTCGTCTTAAATATCTGACATGTTATGTTGTCAAACTGTCAGACCACACATTTAAATAAGATCAGTTCAAAAGACTATAGATTGAGAATTTCCAATCCAACATATCTGTATGTTTGAACAACGAATAATTATTTTGAGAGATAGTTGACATTAATTTCAAATGTCCTTTAATCAAACAGGTTCAATCTCAAGCTTCACACAGCTGGAATCATTGCTGCAACATTTGGCATGGCCAACCTAGTGGCCCGTCCCTTTGGAGGATTTGCTTCTGATCGAGCAGCCAGGTACTTTGGCATGAGGGGCAGGCTATGGACTCTTTGGATCCTGCAAACACTAGGAGGAGTCTTCTGCATCTGGCTCGGCCGAGCAAACTCACTCCCCATTGCGGTCTTTGCCATGATCCTCTTCTCTGTAGGAGCCCAAGCTGCATGCGGAGCCACCTTTGGCATCATCCCCTTCATCTCCCGGCGATCCCTCGGCATCATATCGGGCCTCACTGGAGCGGGTGGGAACTTCGGGTCCGGGCTGACCCAACTAGTGTTCTTCTCAAGCTCAGCATTCTCAACTGCGACAGGGTTGTCTCTGATGGGGGTAATGATCGTGTGCTGCACACTTCCAGTGACTTTGGTACACTTCCCTCAGTGGGGAAGCATGTTCCTTCCGCCTTCAAAAGATGTCGTGAAATCGACGGAAGAGTTTTACTATGGAGCTGAGTGGAATGAGGAGGAGAAGCAGAAGGGGCTGCACCAGCAGAGTTTGAGGTTTGCAGAGAATAGTAGGTCTGAGCGTGGTAGGCGTGTTGCCTCAGCTCCAACCCCACCCAACACCACACCTTCCCATGTTTAGTCAAACCAAGGGAAAAGGTCAACATGCACCAAGGTGCATGTGGTGTGGAACAAACCAATAATCAAAGAGAAGTGATATAACAAGAGATGATCAGTTGACTTGATACAAGAAGTTTTATTAGTAATGAAAATAGCGTTGGCATATAACGCGTGCCTCTATGTATCTTATACAGAAATGTTTTTACTTTCAAGGTTTAAACTTTTGATAATTTTCAGTAGTAGATTTTTTTTTTAAAATTTTGTTTTGTTACATTCATATAATTTTCGGGGAATCCACGTACCTTTCCCGTCCCCGTCGGAGGGATTCCTCCCAAACCCATCCTGAATCCCCAATTTTTTTTCTTCATAAAATAATACTTATTCTACATTATAACACTAATTTCACCTTAATCTCAAATCAATTTGACAAAACTAAATAAATATTAAATTATATTTATTCATACATAGTTATATTATATGTATATTACTTAAAAATAAATATATTACTTATTCGGCCGAGTTCGAGAATGGGAGTAGCAATACCATTCCCGGTCCATAACCGACCATGAATTTTTAAAATAGCTTTTTATAAATATGCCCATTCTAGCATGACAGTTTATACAAAAACCATTAGATAGTCTATTTGGAGAAGAAAAAAAACCCCTCAACTAGCCACTTCTCATTTTCAAATTCGTTTTGAGAAAATTGTAATACATTAAAAATAAATTAGAAACTAACAAGTAGTTAGTTGAGGGTTTTTCTCTCCAAATAGGCTCTCTAAAGGTTTTTGTATATAATTTCAAGTTAGAATGAGCCTATTTGTAAAAACCTTTTTAAAATTTGGGGATCCCTCCCTCAATTTTTCCTCTAAATCTCCTCCTATTAGAATCGGGGACCCAACGAGGATTTTTGCCACCCCAGCATCCTCCACTCTTCTCTACTTTTTTTCAACCATCCTACTCAAAACTCACATCTAAGCCCATATTGTTTATCTTAGAAAGAACTTGGATCAGCTCCCATGCCATATGTTTGAAATTGGTAAAAATATACATTCATATCACTACCATAATTTATTGTTTGCGCGACGAAGACAAATTTGTCGCGCAAAGAACAAATCAGTCGCACGAATAAGCAGCGACAGTAGGAATTCGTGCCACGCAAATTCAGCGCGCGAAGATCGTAAAGAAAGCCTTTGCCGCGACAAAGGTATGGTCATTTTTGCGCGCATCACACTTCGTTGCACCAACAGTTCAGGGACGGCTACTATTGCGTGCAAAATTTTGCGCGACAAAATAATAAGCGTCGCAAAGAGCAGTACGACATTTATCGTGGTTGCACAGACATTTGAGAGGCGGCATAACCATCGTCGCGCATATAATTTGCGCGACGAAAATAAAATTGTCGCACCAAAATTGTGCGACGATATACTTTTGTCGCGCAAATACAAGAGCGACAAAGTCTGGCTCGTCGCGTTTTCCTTTACGGGACGATAATTTTCGTTGCGCGCAAACGTAAATATATTGTTTTACCATTTTTTTGTAATACGGGTTTGTATTTTCCTGTAAATAATTTTGCGCGACGACATCGGTTGTGTTCGTCGCGCAAAATAGTAATTAATTCCTTTTTTTGTTGGGAAATTTTTTTTGGTTTATTTATTTTTATAATTAAATGAAATGACAATAAAAAAATGTAATTAAGAGAAGGTTTTTGTTATAACATAATATAAAGTCAAATACAAGAAAAATGTTTCAAATGTTATAAAGAAAGTAGAAAACTAATCAAACATTGTTTGATAATCTACTTGGTCTCCGAATCTGGACATTGTGGACAGGGGCAGAGGTTTGATGGCCATGCTCGGGTTGGATGGGCTCAGAGGTGGATGGAGGAACAAAAGACGGTACGGAATGCCGACTGGGCGAGGGAGTGTAAGAACGAATCCATCTGGGACATCCGGGCTTCAAGCTCGCCCATATGGGCCACCTTTGCTTCAAGCTCGCTCATCTGGGCCACCTTTGCTTCAAGCTCGCCCATCTGGGCTACCCGGGCTTGAAGCTGGTCCATCTGGGACATCCGGGCTTCAAATTGGGCCATCATTGCTGTCATAGCACTGTTCGACTGGGAGGATGAACGGGATCTAGGTTCTCGCCGCCGGGCATTCCCCATCCCTCGACAATATGTCCTTGGCCGCCTCCCGAGAGTCTGATCCAAAGCTTCCGTCAAGATCTGAAACCCCGCATCTGGTGGAGGAGCCACGGAGTTGAGCGGCGTATCGGGAGGAAGCTGAGAGGCGGACTCCTGAAGAACCAACTGGCTCTTCTCAATCATGGTCGTCTATTTAACATAACATAAAATATTAATTAAAACATTCATATAATAAAGTTGAAACTTGAACGTGTAAGAGAATAATTATAATTAAAGACTACTTACATGAATAGACTCTGCCAACTGATTCCCAGGTCTAACATAAACGTCGCCAAAGACGTCAATCTCTAGAATTTGGATCCCTCCTAAATTGAACAAGAGAAAAAAAAATGTTAGTACAAAAAAAACAAATTAATATTAAATACATTAAAAAGTAAATAAAAATTATATTATTATTACCTCCGCCGAGCCTCTATCCTATAGGAGAAGGGCCTGGCACCTGAATGGTGGAGAAGAGTCTTCTTCGCCCTATTCCCCTTATTTGCTTTGGCCATCTTCTGTTATACAAAAAATAAAATGTTTTAGTTGAAAATGAAATGAAAACAGAATTTTGAACTTAGTATAAAAAAAATACGACATAATCTGCCCCCTGAAAATGACCACAAAGCCACTCCCAACTATCATCCCGCCCCTCAAGCTCCTTCCGGCAACCCTCCCGAAGAGCAACCTACGGATCATCATATGCCTGAAAATGGTGGTGCAGGTCGCTCTTCCACTGCTTGTACCTATCCGCGAACAGTCTATAGATGTACCCGAACAACTCGTCGTTGAGATTCTCTAAATTGTAGTTGATCTGCAATAAATTAATTACATGCATTAATAAGTACTAGAAATATATATAATTGGAAGGGAAAACAATTAAAAGATAGGATACATACCGACAGCTGTCCACGCACCTCCATCTGCACGTCGTTAGGCATGGCCTTCCAAGACTTCCATTTCATCGGACAATAGGTCCGAATGACTGAACCAACATCGTGGGCCAATGAGCTATGTTGGTCCGCAATAGGTGCAGCCCGATGACGCTCGTCGTATCTGATGTCGATACGAGTGTTGGTCACCCAGTGAGCTTCGCCGTACTCAACTGGCGACAAGGTCCCCTGGGTGTTCTTCTTGGCTGCAAAGATATATAAAATTAACGTTAATTAACAAATTATAAAAAAAAATAATGGTACAGTTTATCTGTAGGTAAAGGAAATCTTTACCTGGTTGAGAACCCGACGCACCAGCAGCAGAGGTTGAAGCGGTGTCGATCAAGTGGGGAGGGCGATGACGCCGCATGGCGCTAACAGGCTGCACAATGAGGACTCTGATGACACCGGTGCATGGGAGACGTTAGGAACAGCTGGGATCTCGTTCACCGTGCTGGAGCAATGACAGCTGACGTTGGATTGGGGAGGCAAACTATGAGGACTCGTCACCGACTTACGACGTCTGATAAGGTTCGACATCTGCACAACTGATAAGGTCTTAAAATTAAAACATCCTTGCCTAAAATGTTTTTTTATTTTTAAAAAAACAACCTCAACAACTAATCAACAACAAATTCAATATTTAGCATACAAATACACATAAACATGTATTCCTATAAATAAATAAATAAAAGAAACAGATGCACATTGTTTTAAAGCAAACAAAACAGAAACATATATATATATATATATATATTAAAAATAACAGATGCACATTGTTTGCAAACAAAACAAAAACATATATATATATATATATAAATAAATAAAAAACAGAAACATGTATTCTTTTATAATTAAAAAAAAACAAGAAGCACATATTCCTGAATATATCAAATTGCTGGCCAAATTATTAAAGAGTCGGTATGTGATTACAAAAAAGAGTTGAATAGATAAAACTTGTAATGAAAATCATACAACAGAAGTAAACTATAGCATGGTTTATTAAACAAGCTACCAAAGTTGTTGGCATATGTTTATTAAACAAGCTACCAAAGTTGTTGGCATATACACAGTGTAGATAACGAGCACAATACACGGACCACAAAAATCAAATATTCATCTCAACAAAGCAAAATTACAAAATTGGTTAGTTGCACATATTTTAAATCTGAACAGCAATCAAAATACAAAAAACAGAAAATTACGAAAAGCAATCAACATACAAAAATCAGAAAACAGAAAATTGTGCTCCAATCAAATTTGAAATCTGAAACCAAACCAAATCTAAATTGTGCTCCAATCAAAACAGAAAATACAAAATCACAAATCCAACACTATTTCGATAGTTCCAATAAAATCTGAAATCACAAATGCAAATCCAATACAAAAAGGAAATTGAAACGGAGCAATCCTAACCAACCACCAGACTAAGCAATGTAAACACTTACAAAATAAATATAGAAATTCAAACAACAGAACATATATTTTAATCCACAAATTTCAGAAAAAAAAACCAAAAACTTGTAATTATAAATCGGGGCTAGAGTCGGGAGTTTTACCGTGTGGGTTTCGACGATGGAGAGCGAGAGAGAGATCGAAGGGCCGTCGTCTGATGGAGGAGCGACTGAACTGAGAGCGGACGGAGGAGACAGGGACTGAGAGGGATGAGTGGGGATGGAGGATAGAGGGACTGAGAGGGATGAGTGGAGACGGAGGAGAGAGGGATGAGTGGGGACGGAGGAGAGAGCGGCTGAGAAGGATGAGGGGCTGAGAGGTCGCCAGAGAGACTGGAGAGAGATTTGAGGGTGCGAAGGAGAGAGACCGGGTGAGAGATCAATGGGTTCGAAGGAGAGAGAGAGAGAGGGGCTGAGAGGTTGAACACGAGAGAGAGTGGCTAAGATATTTGAGGGTTCGAAGGATTTAGAGACTGGCTGAGAGATTTTAGGGTTCGAAGGAGAGAGAACACAGGGGCTCAGAGAGGTTGAAGGCGAACAGAACTGCGCGTTTTTTTGATAAAAGCTTGGCCGACTTGCGCGACGAAATATATAAAATGTCGCGCAAAGGTAAAATATCGAACTTTGCACGACGGAAAATATAATCTGTCGCACAAAGAATTTTTACTTCGCGGGATTAACACGCGCAAAAAATTTGGCGACTTGTGCGACGACAAATTTTTGTAAGTACGTCGCGCAAAGCAGAACCCTAAACCCTAAACCCTGAAACATGGGCCAGAAACCCATAATTATATTGCGCGACGGAAGGAAGTTATTACGTCGCGCTTAGAATCATTGAGCGACGAACAAAATCGTATTCGTCGTGCAAGTCCAGTTAATTAAATATAAACTTAACAACAGAAAAGCATGGAAATGTTAGTGACTATATTGTTTTAATGGGGCTACGCATTCTACAATACTAGTTTCACCGATCCAACCGTCAAACTTGTTTATTTATATTTAGAGATCGTACACGCCAAAAATTGAAAAAAATACACATTCATAGACGATGTTACTGGACCAAAATTTTCAACGGTTATAAACAAAAAATCACGATTTAACGGTTATTTTAACTCCGATTTTGATGATATTTTACGGATGCACTCCTTTATCGTATATGAATACAATTACTGAATTTGATCTTCATTTAAAAATATTTACACTAGTGGATACCACAACATCTTCTGTTATATTTAACAAAACTACATCGACAACTCTTAATGTTTGTGAATATATAGTTTTGATGAGATACGCATTCTACAAAACTATTTTCAACGATCCAACCGTCAAACTTGTTTCTTTAAACGTAGAGATCGTACTTACAAAAAATTGGAAAAAATATACAGTCCTAGATGACGTAACGTGACCACAATTTTCGACAGATATAAATGAAAAATCACGATTTAACGGGTATTTTAACTCCGATGTTCAAGATTTTCTACGGGTGCACCCCTTTACTGTATATGAATACAATTATTGAAGTTGATCTTCATTTAAAATTATTTACACTAATCAATACACATTTAATTTTTTAACTATCATGCCATATAAAAGAAATAAAATTAAAAAACTTGGTCTGGGCGACGAATAAGGCCTTCATGAGTCTCGGAAGGGTTTGCGCGACGGATATTTTGCGAAAATATTTCGTCGAGAAAAGGTGATTTATCTATTTCGTAAATATTTTGCGCGACAAATATATCCGTCCCGCAAAGAATGATTGTGCGACACAATCAAATGTATTCGTCCCGCAAAGATAAAGACCGGTCGTTTGTTGTAACGACCTGTCGTTTTTCCACATATTGTAAGTGCTCTTTTTCACCTCCAGCCTAGGTTGCGCGATGAATGTATCCGTCCCGCAGAGTATGAATGTGTGACGGTAGAAATTTGATTTCGTCGTGACGGTAAAAACCGGTCGTATATTGTAGACGACCTTCGTTTTCACAGATTGTAATTGCTCTTTTTCAACTAAAGCCTAGTTTGCGCGACGAATGTATCCGTCCCACAGAGTATGAATGTGCGACGATAGCAATTTGATTTCGTCGCGCAACGTAAAGACCGGTCGTATATTGTAGACGACCGGTCGTTTTCCACATATTGTAATTGCTCTTTTTCACCTCCAGCCTAGTTTGCGCACGACGAATATATCCGTCCCGCATAGTATGAATGTGCGACGGTATAAATTTGGTTTCGTCGCAAAGTTAAAGACCGGTCGTATATTGCAGGGCGACCGTCGTCGTTTTCCACAGACTATAATTGACGGATTTCCACTTCCAACATCTGTTCAGTTTTGAAACCATAACTTCCTAACCGTATGTCCAAATTTCATGTTTTTTATACGGTTGGATTCAGCACAGAAAAACAAAGAACGCAGCGCGGACCAAAAGTAAAAAATAATTACGAAAATGAACCAAATTCAATAAAAGAAACGAAGAACGTTGCAAACACGTTACAAAGTTCCCCACATATATTTAAGGTTTGGATATACATTCCACAAATATTCGAACAATATTGAAACAAATATTTAAGGTTTGGATAATCATTTAATATGTTTTACACGGCAAGTTGCAAATAAATTACATTATTCATCATCTGAACTATAATAATCTTCGTTTTCGTCGCTATGATCACTTTCGGCCTCTCAATCATCCTCCTTCTCCTCAAGTACATCATCGTTGTTGTTTGGGCTCACGGTTGCATCGTATCGCGGAAGATAACCTAGGTCAATTGTAATTGACTGAATCGGTATTTCTCTTGGAGACACTCCTTCAAGCTGAAAAGGTTCCTGTACGACAATTGTATCTCGAAGTGTTTGTGCATCATGTTCCATGAAAGATTCGAAACGTTGGTCAGGAACGTTCACGTCGTTGTCAGATGAGTCTAGTTCTGGTATAGCATACACATTCCTCTGATCCATCTGCTGAACAACTTTCCACCTGCTCCCTGCTTTAGGGTCATCTAGATAGACAATCTGTTTTGCCATGGTTGCCAAAATGTAAGGGTCGTCATCATACCAAGTTCTGCTCATGTTCACAGATAATAACCCATGATCGATTTTAATACTTCCCTGCCTATTTTGGTTCGTATCAAACCATCGACACTTAAACATGATCACTTGGTATCGGTCTTTGTAAAGCAATTGCACGACAGTGGTGAGTTTGCCATAGAAATCAATGTCTGGACTTTCGCCTCCACCTGGAACATGGACACAGTTGTTTTGCGTACACAACTTGTCATCTCGTGCACTCCCCAAAAACTTAACGCCGTTAACATGGCAACCCGAGAACAATTCAGCCCGAAGTGGGCCGAATGCCAAGTTATATAACTCTTCACTGTAAGTGGGGGAATTCTCTGATTTCAACTTGGTCACCTAATACTATTAAAAAAAAAATCAATAGCAAGGAAATGTTAGTTTGACAATTTTAAATACTACAATATATATGTCAATTACAAAATACTTATAACTTACATATTGCAAGAACCATTTTGGAAATAATTCACGGTGTTTCTTGGAATACAAATGTGATGGATGTTCTCGCTTCATCATCTCTTCATGCTCATCTAAATATGTCATTATCTCATCACAATTGTTCAGGACGAACCAATGAGCTACCTCCATATCTTTCATGGAAAATGACTCCCCTTGTACAAGATCTCCAAAGGGTCGTGCGCTTTGGGAAAAAACAGAAAGTTGCTCATTTCTCACACCTCCGTCATTATTGCGCTCGAGGTCGATTGATGAAGTCGTGTCCACATCTTTTAAATACATTCCACAGAAAGTCAGCGCCTCATATTGAACCCAAGTCTCTACAATTGATCCTTCGGGCTTCGCTCCGTTGCGTACGCTTCTTTTCAGCTCTCCGAGAAGCCTGCCAAAATATAATGAAAAGATGAAAATCAGGAAGTAGAAAGAATACGAACCAATGATGAATACAAAAATGATGTCAAGTTATTTACCTTTCTATAGGATACATCCAGCGATAGTTGATTGGACCAGCAACCAATGCCTCTTCTGGCAAGTGAACCATCACGTGGATCATACTTGTGAAGAAAGCCGGAGGGAATATCATCTCAAACTTGCATAGGACTTGGAAAATGTCATCACGCAATTGATGAATGTCTGTCTTTCGCAATGTGTTTGCCGTCAGAGTTGGGAAAAAAATCTGGACAATAATATGATTGGCTTAACTACATCTTCCGGCAACAGGTGTCGAATCCCAACAGGAAGTAGGCGTTGCATAAACACATGGCAGTCATGACTCTTGAGTCCGGTAAATTTACCCTCATCAACATTCACGCAATTTGCGATATTAGAAGCATACCCATCAGGAAACTTTACAGACGACACAAACTGTAGAAACTCTTTTTTTGTCATTCGATTTCATGGAAAAAAATGCAAGATCCCTTATAGCTTTATCATTGCCCCTTTTTCAGCCATAAACCCCTTCGTATGCCCATTCTTTCCAAATCAAGACGAGCTTTTATCGTGTCCTTTGTCTTGTCCTTGATATCTAGAATCGTTCCCATCAATGTGTCAAACATATTTTTCTCAACATGCATAACGTCGAGATTGTGCCTCAATTTTAGTTTCGACCAATATGGGAGCTCAAAAAACAGACTTATGCGTCCAATTCATATGTGTAGCAGGTCTGGTTCGACTAAAAGTTTTCCCGAACGGAGCAAAATCCAAACGGTTAAGCTGTTCCAAGATCTGATCATCCGGACGATTCTCTAGGTCTTGCGCATGCTCTTTGTTCCCGTCGAACTCTTTATCCTTTTCCCGCCACTCGTGATCCAATGGCAACCATCTTTGATGACCAAGATAACACACTTTTCCAGCGTGCCAACCAGAAGTTACATCTTCCTTGCATACAGGGCATGCCATATAACCCTTTGTGTTCCACCCCGACACCATTGCATATGCGGGAAAATCATTCACAGTTCACATAACTGCAGCCCGCAAAGTGAACATCTTCTGAGTGGATTTATCGTACGTGTGCACACCGTTTGTCCATAAATCCTTGAGCTCATCAACCAACGGCCTTAAGTACACATCGATTGACCTGCCAGGATTCTCAGTTATCAAAACAGTCATCATCATGTACTCTTTTTCATGCATTTCCAAGGCGGCAAATTATATGGGAATACGAAAATCGGCAAAATACTGTGATGTTGGTTTAGAACCCCGTACGGATTGAATCCGTCAGTGGCAAGTCCCAGCCTAACATTTCGGGGATCAGCAGCAAACTCGGGAACGTTTCGATTCGAACTCTTTCCATGCCTCCCCATCTGCAGGATGCCGCATCACATCGTCGTCTACTCGTTTTTCCTTATGCCATCTCATGTTTGTGGCAGTATGCATCGACATATACAATAGCTGCAATCTTGGTTTCAGAGGCAGATAACGCATGACTTTTTGTGAAACCTTAGTCATTCTATTCTGAGACGTCTTTTGAACCTCGACTCATTGCATATAGGGCATGTATCCAATGATTCATACTCTTTGTAGAATAACATGCAATTGTTTTTGCAAGCGTGGATTTTTTCATAACCCAATCCAAAACCATTCAACATCTTCTGCGCCTGCCCGTGGTCTTTCGGCAAACAATTGTCCGTCGAAAGCATTCTCTTGAAAACCCCCAAAAAGTAATCGAAACTAGGGTTCGACATACGGTACTTTACTTTTCCATGCATTAGCTCCACAATGGCCGTCAGAACGGAAAAGCTCTCGCACCCGGATATAACTCTTGGTTGGCATTTCTTAACAGTTTTTCATCCTGTTCAAACTCTGCACTATCCGTTGGTGTAGGCACATCATCTTCCCCTTGCTGATTGCTGCTCGTCGATGCAAATGGAAAAGCATCATTTATAATATCCATGACTTGTTCATTAGGATCCACAATAGGTTCAACATTGTCCACTCTTGTGGCCCTTGAAGACGAAGCAATTTCTAATTGTTCCCCGTGATGGTTCCAAGTGCTGTATGTCTCAATCATTCCATTCCTTACTAAATGAAATCGAACAGTTTCAATTGTTTCCCACAACATGTTGTTACACTTCCTACAAGGACACCGGATTCTAGTTGCACCCGGGTTGTGTGACCGTGCAAAGTGAATAAAGTCCTCGATTCCATCCAAGTATTTGTCTGCGCACCTGTTAGGGTTCTGTATCCACCTTCTGCTCATAATTCCTGGAACCACAATCACAATACAACAGTCATGTTGTATTCTTACAAAATCATAACGTCGCCCTATGCCTCCGGTAAGGGCCCTATCCCATTCGGAAATGCATAGTCATGCCACGTAATTTACAACTACATGAGATTAGATTTCGACGTGGATGAATTTCGGCAGCATCTCGGTCCAGTTCTTGAGGTGTACCGTAGATATAAAATATCTACGTACCACCCGAAGAACGTACCGAGATGACACTGAAATCTCCACAATTGAAACCTAATCTTGTAGCTGTAAACTACGTGACACGACTATGCATTTCCAAACTGTCCAAAATATGGGACAATTCAAGAATTAATTGGACCGTAGTCGTGGTTTACCCACCCATGCGCGGTCCAACTAACCTCAAACGGGAACTAAGCTTTACAAAAAAAAAATGTATGAAGTTAATTTCAATTAACTTCGTACATCAACGTGCATAACTGAACAACATAACATAAATATAATTTGACAACACAATTTAAACATAATGTAATTAATTTTATATAATACCTTCTCAATCGTTCTCCACCAATCGCTAATCACATATAATATTCCTATATACAACGAAATTAATGGAGTTAATATGCATTTACAGTAATATTTTTACACTAACGACAAAAAATACATAATCAATGAACTTACCGGAGGCAGAGATAGTTTAACTCATAAACGAAATGAGATTTATGCGTTTTCTTGGCCTATGAAGTTCGAGACAGAGGGAGAGAGAGGCTGAGGCAAGCTGCGGATTTTGTGCAGTTTGCCTCTGCCATGGCTGAAACTGAAAAAGTAATAAACGACGTTTTGCGCTACGGATTAAGTTTTCGTCGCGCAAAATCGAAGCCTTGCGCGACAAATATAATATATTCGCGTATATTGTTCGACGCGGCAAACGTATTTACCGTCCCGCAAAAGTTTTTTTCGCGCGCATAGTTCTCCGACATCCATTTTTGCGCGACGTGCTATACTTATTGTCGCGCAAATATCCGTCGCACAAATGAAAATAGTCGTCGCGCAAGAACAACATCAATTGCGCGACGAAGATGTCGTCGCGCAAAGTTCGATTGCGCAATCATTGGCGCCAAATGCCATAAACCCGCTTTTTTTTGGGCGACGATGAGATTTTCGGTTGTCGCGCATTATATGATAGCGCGACTAAATATTTCGTCGCGCAAACTGTGCCGCCAAATCCACTTTTTTACCCCATTTTCGTCACTATATGCGACAATAAAAATATTTGTCGCGCAGAGCTTCTTTGCGCGATGATTTTTTTTCGCGTATAAGGGCAGTACGGTTTTTTTTGCCGTCGCGCATAAATATTTTGCGTGACGAGAGTTTCGCGCATAATTTTGCGGTACGGTTTATTTATTTCGTCGCGCATACATTTTTTGTGCGACGAATATGTATCGTCGCGCAAAATACCGTCGCGCAAGTACAAAAATCTAGTAGTGTATATGTGTCATTGTTTTCTTATTGAACAAATATATATATATATCATAGAGCTTCAGTTGAGGGATCCCTCAAATAAACTATTTGAGGGACATTCTTGTAGCACCCACTATGCATTGTATTTCAGTGATCAAAACCGTCTTGTTTTTAGATATTCTCAAAGATCATCTCTACAAAATATCACTTGAATCTGAAACCATTTGACCACTCAACTAGATTGTTGTTATTATAGTCTTTTCTTGAAGCACCGTGTTTGTCTATTTTGTTGGCCCCAATTAGATTCCTTAATGATTTTCAATTTTCCTGATTTTATGCAAGGATGATCTATGATCAATTTTCCTCTCTCTCTCTCTCTCTCTCTCTCTCTCTCTCTCTCTCTCTCTCTCTCTCTCTCTCTCTCTCTCTCTCTCTCTCTCTCTCTCTCTCTCTCTCTCTCTCTCTCTCTCTCTCTCTCTCTCTATATATATATATATATATATATATATATAATGTATTTGTGATTTTAATATATATCTAGAATGGAGACCAACAGGAATCTGCCAGCATTCTTACTCATCTTTTTCCTTGTAAGGATATCTGACAAATACATACGTGGACTTATCATAGAGTTCTTATCGAACCAACGAGGTATATTCCAATGAAAAAGGGCCTTAACCTGCATACCAGAGCTTTCAAGTTCAAATCTCCACGACATCATAGTTGTGTATGTTTGAGAAATTCATCTTCCCTCTAATTTAGACAATCACTTGTATTGAAAAAATAATAATAATAAAAAAGAGTTCTTATCAAAATACAAAAGGTCTTATAATTATGTCAGCTAACACACACTTCTCTTTGTAGCTCTTAAACAAATAATAAGAGGCCTCAACTACAGCTCCATCCAATGCATTGCCGACTAAACAAAAATACCAAGTCATGTTGTCAAAAGCCCCTCGAAAACAATACACAAAGAACTCTATCAACAAGTGAAAGGTTAAGTATTGGGTTATATATATATAATATCATCCATCAACCATTACAACAAGCAAACGATTGATAATGAGAAAAGGAAAGGTACCATTTGTCCACATAATTACATTTTAATAATAGTTAATATAACTAGGGCACAATGGCACCTTAATAAGATATATTTCTTCTTAAAACATCTGCAGTTTGGCTAGTTGATTGTGGTAGGCTTACGATACATCATTATTAGTACAAACATGTCTTCCGTACGATTAATGTGATAATGGTCCAAATTAACAGAATATATATAAGATTATATTATTTGATATATAAACGTAATACTCTTGTATTGTCAGACGGATAATGCTTTCCTCCTTACTCGTAAAAAGGAAATCCTCCTTACTTTTTTTTCTCTATTTTTATTCTCAAAGGTGCATTTATTTTTCACTTTAATTATCCTTAAACAGCTAAATAATTGCTCTATTAAACAGCTAATGATGCCTATTAACCATCGATCCTTCGAGACATCGTTGACACTGAAGTCAGGTTGAATACGACATATGAATTTTGGCTCTTAGAGTAAAAAGTAAACACATTAAAAATAGGGGTGGGTGGGGTGAAGTGCTAGATGAGACAAATAAACTAGTTCTTACTTGTAAGGGGTTTATAATTAATTGTAGGCTTTCACTTCAACAATTTTTTGAGCCGATATTAAATGTTTGAAAGTGCATTTGGCAGAGCCAAAAATGTTGCAAACTAAAAACGTTGTTGATATTATTGGAATGAAAAAAATAAAAGAGAAATACTAATTAACGAGACGTTTAAAATAGAGTCTCTATATAAACTTGTTGTCTTGTCACCTCATGATTTTGGCTTAAAAGTTAATGTTAAGCTCGATCGATTTTATACAATAAACATGAGGTGATAGCAATGGCAGTCACTCCTAGGCCTGGAGTGGCCCTAGCTTCCCCAATTTTTTTTATCTCTCCTTTATTATATTATATATAACATATAAAATTTGAAATAAACTACTTATAATTGAAGTTAAAGTTCCCTCTAAAACAAATTAGACATGATTAAATTAGAAATATTTAGCTCTAAACGTGTAATTATTGAATGCTTAGGTATTTTATATACTTGTATTTTCTACTTCGACCCCTTAACTTTACAATTCTAGCTCCGCCCCTGGGTGATAGTAAGTTCATGTAGAAACTTTTTGGTAAGTAAGTTCCGTTAACATTCTTCTCTAAAAATAAATAAAAGTTGTTTGTTTCTTTTAAAGTTAGAGAATCATTTTTTTCAGACTTGCAGTGCTTCTCTACGTAACACTGTCTGTGTTCTTTATGAAGTCTTTCTATTGATAAAAAGAGTTATTGAATGGAAGGGTTTGCTACAAAAACTGTTTCAAACAAAAACACTTGTTATTTTACTACAAAGTGTACAAAACAATATATATATATATATAAGCTATATATTTATTTAAAACAATATATATAAATCTGTATGTCATATCATCTGTAAGACTCTAACCATTTTACAGTGGTCCATGGAACGTGCAATGTGTACAAATCCCGAGCCAAATTCATTAGGGTTCATTGACTTAATTAATATTTGATTATCCTAATTATATGCGGCTACCAGTTAATTAACCAGCTGGATGGCCCATTAGGGAAGGTTTAGGTGATCCCTTGGGATATACGATGAGACTTTTCACTGTTCATATAAGATGCGGCAAAATGGATAACAAAAGTGTTGAGAATCCTTCTTGCCTCTTCATAAACCTTCACACAATGTCAACTCCAAGCCCTATATAAATGCCACACTCCCACCTACCTTCCCCACACAACACCATAACTTCATTCAGTTTCAGTCTAAGTAGTTTCTTAACCCGATCAGTTTCTGAGTTTTGAAACTCAAGATTCAAAATCCAAACTCCAAATCCCAAATTCAAAACCCCGAATAATGGCCGAAGTAGAAGGTGAACCCGGAAGCTCCATGCATGGAGTGACAGGCAGAGAGCAAACCTTTGCGTTCTCAGTAGCTTCCCCCATCGTCCCAACAGACCCAACAGCCAAATTTGATCTACCAGTTGATTCAGAGCACAAGGCCAAAGTTTTCAAACTCTTCTCTTTGGCCAACCCTCACATGAGAACCTTCCACTTGTCTTGGATCTCCTTCTTCACTTGCTTTGTCTCAACTTTTGCAGCGGCTCCACTTATCCCTATAATCCGAGACAACCTCAACCTCACAAAGCAAGACATTGGAAATGCTGGGGTTGCCTCTGTCTCAGGCAGCATATTCTCAAGACTTGTAATGGGTGCGGTGTGTGATTTGCTAGGACCACGATATGGGTGTGCGTTTCTCATAATGCTCTGCGCACCCACTGTGTTTTGCATGCCATTTGTATCTGATGCTGGGGGCTACTTAGCAGTGAGATTCATGATTGGTTTTTCTCTTGCTACATTCGTGTCATGCCAGTATTGGATGAGCACCATGTTTAACAGTAAGATTATTGGGCTGGTTAATGGGACAGCTGCTGGGTGGGGAAACATGGGTGGTGGGGCCACCCAGCTCTTGATGCCATTGGTGTTTGATATAATTGGAAGAGTTGGAGCAACTCCTTTCACTGCTTGGAGAATTGCCTTTTTCATCCCTGGCTGGCTTCATATCATTATGGGAATAATGGTCTTGACCCTTGGCCAAGACTTGCCTGATGGGAATCTTGCTGCCCTGCAAAAGAAGGGTGATGTTGCCAAAGATCAATTCTCCAATGTCAGTTTTCTTTAATTTTAAGGCCTTATCTTTGTTTATTTATTCACGACTTTCAAATATCCATGAATATTTATACAGAATAAGCTGATTGATGTTCCTCCCCTCCAATTTGAATATTGTTCAGGTGTTGTGGCATGCTATAACAAACTACAGGACATGGATCTTCGTCCTTCTCTATGGCTACTCCATGGGTGTTGAATTGTCCACTGATAATGTCATTGCTGAATACTTCTATGACAGGTTTGTCCTTCTTTTTTTTTCTTCTTTTAATTTTTAAAGAGTATAATGACTTTTACCACATGTTTGTTGATCGCATGTTTTACAAGTGACTCACATGTTATATCGAGTCTCACCACAAGAATATAATGTTGTTAATAACATTGGTTAGTAAAATATTTCGTTTTAAATATCTAACATGTTATGTTGTCAAACTGTCAATTTGGACCACACATTTAAATAAGATCGGTTCAAAAGACTATAGATTGAGAATTTCCAATCCAACATATCTAGTATGTTTGAACAACGAATTATTTTGAGAGATAGTTGGCATTAATTTCAAATGTCCTTTAATCAAACAGGTTCAATCTCAAGCTTCACGCAGCTGGAATCATTGCTGCAACATTTGGCATGGCCAACCTAGTGGCCCGTCCCTTTGGAGGATTTGCTTCTGATCGAGCAGCCAGGTACTTTGGCATGAGGGGCAGGCTATGGACTCTTTGGATCCTGCAAACACTAGGAGGAGTCTTCTGCATCTGGCTCGGCCGAGCAAACTCACTCCCCATTGCGGTCTTTGCCATGATCCTCTTCTCTGTAGGAGCCCAAGCTGCATGCGGAGCCACCTTTGGCATCATCCCCTTCATCTCCCGGCGATCCCTCGGCATCATATCGGGCCTCACTGGAGCGGGTGGGAACTTCGGGTCCGGGCTGACCCAACTAGTGTTCTTCTCAAGCTCAGCATTCTCAACTGCGACAGGGTTGTCTCTGATGGGGGTAATGATCGTGTGCTGCACGCTTCCAGTGACTTTGGTACACTTCCCTCAGTGGGGGAGCATGTTCCTTCCGCCTTCAAAAGATGTCGTGAAATCGACTGAAGAGTTTTACTATGGAGCTGAGTGGAATGAGGAGGAGAAGCAGAAGGGGCTGCACCAGCAGAGTTTGAGGTTTGCAGAGAATAGTAGGTCTGAGCGTGGTAGGCGTGTTGCCTCAGCTCCAACCCCACCCAACACCACACCTTCCCATGTTTAGTCAAACAAGGGAAAAGGTCAACATGCACCAAGGTGCATGTGGTGTGGAACAAACCAATAATCAAAGAGAAGTGATATTTTGTATCATCTCAATCGATCATATTTGTACTGTATTTCTGTTAGAAATACAAGAGATGATCAGTTGAGTTGATACAAGAAGTTTTATTAGTAATGAAAATAGAGTTGGCATAAAGCGCGTGCCTCTATGTATCTTGTACACAAATGTTTTTATTTTCAAGGTTTAAACTTATGATAATTTTCAGTAGTAGTTTTTTTTATATAATTTTGTTTTGTTACATTCATATAATAGATTTGTTTTTGTGTTTTCCCTATATATAAAAAAAACTTATGTTGGAACTTTCTTGTAACCAAATGAAAGGGCAAGTTGAATAATGGATATTGTCTAGTTAGGATATAGCATATATGTTACAAATCTGAATTATGAATAAAAACATTGTTATATATTCTCATGTTTTAACTGAGCATTGAATGCCACTCAATTTGTGATGTGCTAGGAAATGCGATGCTCCAGTAATTGACCTCAATGTAAGACGATCCTCTAAAGGACAAATAAAATTGTGAGTGTGACTGTCATATTATTACGTGGTGTTATTAGTTTACGTGATATATATAGTGAATGACAATATTATTATAGCTTAATATTTAATAAATGCATAATGACAGTAGAACCGTCACACCCAAACATCAAGACAAGCCATTTGCTCCGGCCCAGGGATTCTGGAATCTTGTTGTCAATTAGAATAGATACTCTAGAGAATTATTGATGCAAATGTCAACGGGTGTTTGTGGCATCCACGCGAACTTATCCATAAATGGCATTCCAGGTTGGATGGAATTTGGAAATCTGATTTAATAATAGGGAGATCCTCAATTATTAGCTGGGTAGAATTTGACTTATTTATGTTTAAGAAACACAAAAGGAATGAACATTCGTATTATCGTATATGGCTTATCGGGTTTCATTTCATAGCAGATAATATGTACATTATCTAAGAACAAAATATGTATTCGGGCTAACAATTTTTTTTGGAAAAAAAATAAATAAATGCAAACCATTTAAAAATATTTACATATCTTTTTTGTGAAAATTATCAAACGTGGAGAATAATCCACGCACTGTTGTACTTTTGAATTAATAAGAATCCGGCAGGAGAGAAACTTCTCTATCTCCGTTTCATTGTCCCCTTTCTGTATCGCTCTCCTCATGTCACCTATCAAGGGAGAAGAATGATAAGAAAAAGGAGCAATGAAACGGAATTAGGGAAATATTTCTCGTGCAAAACTGAGGAAGTGCTTTGTTACTTTTGATGGCTCCTTGAGATGGCAATGAAAAGAGATTCAATTAATGTTTATTACAAATTGAAAGAGGTCTTGGCATAAGAAGCATGAACAAAGTCGGAACCATGAATTTTACAAAACTTTAACAAAGTGACCGCGTGAAGGATGCTTGCTTGCTATATGATTGTTATTGGGCTTATGAGGTGGGCTAATTCTAGCCGCAATGGGCCAAAAGCTATCATGGGCTAAATCCTAGTTCCTTGGGCATAAATTTTACATATCCATAATGAGTACGAGAAAGAAAAGGAATAATTTTCATTCCTTACTTCCCTCAGCTTTTACTTGCAATCATGAATAAAAAAAAGTGTGTATGCCCCATCTCAGAATCCATAATCACATCCCTTAAAATTAGGAATCAGATCAACTAGGAGGGGGTAGTTGATCCATTCTCATTCCTTTTTTTCCTTACTACCTTCCAAAAATACCCTTAGGACTTCACAATAATTCCAAAACACCCTAATCATTGTTGAAAAAAAGCAAAAAATTTCCCTTTTCACCTTGGTTGCTAGCCTCTATTTTCACCTTGGTTGTTATGCTTCTTATCATTGTGTCATATTTATTTATTTATTTATTTATTATATTCCTTATATTATTATATACTAGTTTTTTCATCACTCGTCATATAATATCATATATTATATATTAGCTGTAAAATAAAGTTTTGTCAATTTACTTTTTTATAAGTTACTTAGGTGAAAATTAAATATATGTGCAGGGCATTTTAGTAATCAAATTGGTTTAGGTTATGATTCATGAGAATTAGTAAACAATGACAATGGGAATCAACTTCATTCATGTGCTGCTTCCATACAGTTAGTAAACAACTTAATGGGAATGATTCTTCTCACTTACCGATTCATTGCTTCCTCTATTCCTAAGTTCCACAAGTTTAGAAATGAGAATGTGCTTGCTGGTTCCCTCAATATAGGCTATGCTTGCATTTAGGAGGGTTTCTAAGAAGCTTTGATGGAGGATGAGGTTTTGGCTATGGTGGTTGGAAGGGACAGCTTGAGGTTGTGGCTTACGGTAGCTCGAATTTTCTCTAGAGTGATTTGAATTCAGGCTTAGAAGAATGGTTATGGCTTTGGCTTTATGTATGCTTGTGCTTGGGTGAAGGGTTCTCCAAGACGTTTCAAAGCTTGGGGGTTTAGTAATGATGTTAAAGGGTTTCAAAGGGTAAGAGAGTGGAAAGCACAAGGCTTCTCTATATTTTTTGGGCATCGACAAGACATTATGTCGAACAATTAAAAATCCAACATTATCAAACTATGAAGGCGTGACAGAGTTTTGTAGGTTTTATGTTATAGCGTGCCAAAATTGTTGTGTGTGTTTTTGGTCTTTTGATTTTGGGTGTGTTGCTTTATATTGCACTTGGAAACTTTTGTTTTACGTGCTCTGTTCAACAGATGATGAACAATATAAGATGTTCTGCCATTGTAACTGAGTATTGGACTACACTGGAGAGTGTAAATAGTGCTTCTCTTAACAAAAGGTATTTATATCCCTCATCAATAGAAGTGATTAAACTTGGGGTGTTTGTGTGATCTTACAATACAAATATATACATCACCCATCACTTGATCTACAACCAATGCAGCAATTGACAGACTAAAAAACAAAGAGGACATTTTAAATCTTCCAAAGTAGAAGCCTACAAGCCGATATATGTCTTACATACGCGTCAAATGTGCGGTCTCCTCTATCCAATGCACAAAGATGGTTACAGCAAAACTATCTTTCCACGGCCACTGCAGGTAAGGCATGATCGGGCGGAGGAGCACTTTGTACAGTAGCTCCATTTCTTTGGAAGCCTGATGCCATTAAGGAAGAATTCTGGCATTAATGGAACCCAAAGTGTTTGCTGAGAGAGAAATAGAGAGATAGTGGCGAAGGAAAAGTGAGAGAAACTCAAAAGAAAGTGTACCCTGCTGTGTATCGAGTGGCCATATTCTTAGAAGCCAATCTTGCCCTCTCAGCACTTTCATCTGAGAGTCTCTTAAGAACGAAGCCTTCGCCTTTGCATTCAGGACATATACCAGACCCACCACAGGCTTCACAGATTTTCATAGGAACCTGCACTTCTGAAAAGTAGTTCATTTGGAGAGATAGCTCAAGCATAGGAAAAGAGACGCGGCACATTACTTTCCTCTCACTGTTGAACATATCATGTCTTTGTAAACTACTTTCCCACCTCAGTTAGATGAAAGTAGTGCTGAGTTAAGTTGAGTTGAATTTTTTGTTTTAGAATTAAGTACATACCTCAGCTGCCTCAGAAGCTTTGGTTCTCCTCACAAGAATGGTAGCTGCTGTACCAACAACTGCAGCAGCAATCGCTATTGAAGCTGCTGTTTCAGGTAGAGCAGCAGATACCAGGCATGGTCTTCTTCTTTGCTCTTGCGGCTTTACATTGACTGAAGAACAAAAGTTAGGATCCAGCCATTAAAGTGCATTATATCATAAGACAATTCAGCAAGAAACACTAATCATTCAACAATATAGCCTTATACTTTAAGAAACATCAAAATATATGAACCAGGAAGAAATTTTTCCGGGTAATTTAACTAAGTTCTTGCTTGCTGATGGAGGATTTCACAAACTTGATTAAGCATTGTACATAATTAAAAACTAACTACCACAGTAAGTAGCATGTATTGTAGCCTGAATTGTACAAAAGAAAGCTAAAGTGTCAAAGAACAAAAACGTGGAAATGCCATGATGTTATGATTTGTACGTTTCAATTACACTTCTTATAAGCTCCCACTCTGCATATTTCATGTTTTAATTTTTAGCTTACCAGCCTCAAATCCAGACAAAAGAGGAGGACTGATGCAGTAAAACTTAGTTTGATAATTAGGCGTAATAACACATTGTTTTCCATCCCTAAATTTAAGTAACAGATTAGATCAGTTGTCCAATAGCGCTAAATGAATATCACTCAACACTGCAGAAACCAGCTCAGACTTAGTTATAAAACTATTCAACTTTAGGTACATGGGCATATATAGACAACAATGTATAGAGTTCCGTACTAGTTGTTGTGCCAGTTGGATCATGTGTACCGGGAAAGAAATGGAGAAGTCCAGGACCCCCACATGATACATGTGAGCGCTTAAGACTCAAGAGAAGTTGAATGAAAAAACAATTTCCTGCACAAATGGTAAAGCCAATTATGGACTATTCAACATAGCCAAACATGTTTCCAGCCTTCACAAGGTTCAGGTTCCTCCTTGTTCCCTACCAGTCACATTAAAGTTCAACCTAAATCCTAAATCTCACCATCTTGCTCCCCCCACCCCATCTTATCTTTTTCACTCTCCATCTCCCTGAAGATGGTGTGCTCAATAGAATCTCTAAACCCATATTAGCACAAGAAACAAATACTTCACTAACCAAAAGCAAGTAACTGAAAAGGACCCACTAGTGTAGTGGTTTGGAGTAATTGCTTCCCAAGACAAGGTTCTGGGTTTGAGTCGTAGCATCCTGAAATAAAGACCACTTTTAACTCCTAGAGAAGAAGCTATCCACCAAACCAAACAAACCAAGAAGCACCATCCAGCAAGATCAATTAATTCACTATTCTTTAACCACCATCAAATTTTAAGTTTCCCCATTTATTGGTATCCCTTCAATTCAACACCTTCAACAACTCTTAATTTCCATGTTTATTAACAAAAGGGCCATCTTTTTATCTGTTGTAATTATGAAAAGCATCAGCAACCTTCCTCCATAAAGATTACAATGAATGGGTATGGTGGCATAGCCAAATCATTAGAACCCACTTCCTAATGACTATCAAATGCCAAAAAAGCCCACCATAATGTCAATCTTCTGTTATGGGCAATTTCCATATGGCTTATCTCATTTGTCTCATCTCTTGGACACATTTCTGCTGCTTACCAACCTCCAGTACCAAGATTTAAAATTTCTAAAATGAAATCAATCAACAACCTTCACTTTCCATGTATTAACACTCTCATGAAATGGAAAGATATGCAGGTGCACAATAAAGACATACATAACGGCCATGAAAGTTGGAGTTTGATGCTTGAAATAAACCAAAAATAGGGTTATCTTACTCTTAGGAAGGGAAGAAAACGATAGTTTGCGCACAGCCAGCTCCATCATTTACTGTGTTTCCGAGTAAGGCAAACACCAGGCTCCGAGGAATATGATTTGCTCTGGTCTCTTAATCTTAACCGCCTTATCTTGGCCGCTGGGGCTGGTCTCTATTTGCCATTGATTATGTATACAATTTCAGAACTGCCATTTTATTTTTGGAATTCAAAATTAGACAAGGTAAGGGTTTGGGTCATGTTGGGTTGTGCGAAAATATCTAAACCTGACACGACCATGTTAAGCTAACGAGTGAAGAAACGCAAAAATGAACCCGTTTCAACCCGTACCCCAAATAACCCATTGAAATAATTTTAGTAAATAAATAAATCACTAAACTACTGGAATAATACTAAAAATAAGTAGCTAATAGATTCACTCGTTTTCAACACCACCCAATAAACTTCAGCCTTAGCATTGAATTTTTTTGTGAGTGTTCATCTTATGTTAACAAGCAGTATACCATTTTTATTTTTTATTTTTTAATCTACTCAAATTGTGCATAATCCTAGTAGAAATTTGTTGAAAATGGGACATATACGTGACTCAATTATGCTAAAGCTCACACATTAAAATTGAATGTAACAAGGAGCACTCCACAACTAATCTCTTTACATGCAATCATATGTGAACAACATGTGAGGTAAATTCATATATTTTTTAGGTTGGAAGTTTAAACTAAGGATGTTTAAGTTTACAACTCGTTTCATACTCGTTCTTACTTTTGAACCTCCCGTATATATAAGGGTAAAGATGTCTTTGACATTGAACATACATATTTCTCCGACAACAACAAGAATAAAAGAACACATACATATTTCTTTACCATAATATCAATTCTTGAAAGTTGGTATTGTATATATCGCTAGAATAAGTACATGTCCTACTGCATTGAGAACATTAATCTTTATGTGAAATGTAGTTGCTGATCTACAATTCTCAAAAGAGTCGAATTAAATTTCATAAAAGTTGCTAAACCCACGATGCAAAAGATGTCAATGGATAGTGGTTGCAGCAATCAAATTAATTCCTTCATAAATATCTTTAATGTCTTCTTCTTCTTCTTCTTCTTCTTCTTCTTCTTCTTCTTCTTCTTCTTCTTCTTCTTCTTCTTCTTCTTCTTCTTCTGTGGGAGTAAAGCTTCTCAATTGCTTCATTATTTGCATTTTGTTTGTTGGAGAGGCAATTATTAGATGGTATGGACTTTATTATAATTTATAATATGCTTTTTTTTTTCTTGTGGGATTAAGAAACATCCTAATTATCTTGACAAAGGAAGTAGTTGGGCAATTTTTGAATCCTTGTTACTCTACTATTTAGTAGTTGCTTGCTTATGGGTAGATGCTGCTAATGCGATCATGTGGCGGCGTTACGGTCATATTTAAAAATTATCCTTATTAACAAGTTTTTAAAGAAAACGTCCTAAATATTATTTTATCATACAAGTTAAATCTAACTTTCATGTATTTTAATTAAGCAGCTCTGTTTACATTCTCAGTATGTTTGTTCAATTTATGTTCTTTTTTTTCTTTTCTTTTTTGTGTCAGATTTCTTATAACAAAGGTACAAATGGTGAGTGTACTGCAGGTACTTCTTAAATCCTAAAGTTGTTGGGCTTCTATGAAGTTTCCTTTCAACCAAAAATTAAAATTTTAAATAAATAAAAAAATTGTCACTTGGCGCCTCTCTCTCTTTCTCTCTCTCTCTCAAAATCAATTTCACTTTTTTGGGTTTGGAAAAAGGAAAAAAATTGAATTGATCTGGAGTTAATAATGGGAAGATGTAGAGAGGCGGGTGCAAACCGTGCCATATGACAGAAGCTCACGGGCATCCTCCTTTCTCTACTGTCTAAAAAAGCACCCACCACACACCAACTCATATAATATCATCAGTCATACTCATCACCACCACCACAACCCCAAAACTAATATTTGCATTTGAATTGGTAGCGATGAGCTGTGCACCCTCTGCCTTGTTCAGCTACTCACGAGCCCATTTAAGACCCCTTTTCAATTTCACCTCCTTTTCCGCAACACCAGCCCCATAAATAAAACCCCCTATAAACCCCTCTCATCCTCAACCCAACCCTCAAATTTACATTACATTACATTCCTCACAAACAGAAAAAACCCTCACTCAAAACATATTTCAGACATGTCCTCCTCTATTCTTTGCGTTGCCCTCATATATTCCCTGCTCTTCTTCACTTGTTTTGACGTCTCTTTGGCTGCAAGAAACATCCCGTCTAGCGCCCCGAGCACGATGGTGAGGCCTTTGGTCACGGAGGGGCTAGATCACTATGTGAGCATGAAGCCTCAGGACTTGAATCACAAGCAACAAGTTTTTCATGGGACGGAAGTGAAGGATTGCTTGCCAAAAGGGTTTAGGCATGCCTCGGCTCCAAGCCGGTATGTGAACTATCACACACTTGGCCAAGGCTGTTCTTCTATGCGCTCCAAGAAACCTTGATGGGGAAGACTGGGGAAAAGGATTCAAGTGGTGTTTTGCATATGATTTCCGCATTTTATGAGTGGTGGATTAATGGATTGTATGTGCCGATTATACATATTACAAATTGTCTCTCACAATATGCATGTGAGTCTCACTGTTTTGTGGTGAATTTACTCGCGTATTGTGAGAGTGATTTTATAGAACTGGCACTTATGAAGATTCTTAAAAAGTGATGAAATTGAAAAACGTGTAAGTGTTAAGTATATTTTTGAGTCACGATGGATAAATGAAAAATGGTTTGTTTAATTTATTACATTTATTTTTCACTCATATCATGAAGTTTTTGAACCTAAGATTCTCCCATGCGCCATTTTTCTTTTCTTTATTTTTATACAGCTATCCTACGTTTTGATCATAGAATGCAAAAGGCAAATATTTGGTTTGGTTGACTTTGAGTCTCCAGCAAAAATTTCATATGAATTCTTTATAATAAATAAATAAAAAGCTCATTTCACGTGAATAGTGAGATTGTGTTTACATCATGGTTAAAAACTAGTGACCAATTTCCGACATTTCTCTTAACTTTTGAGAGTCATCATCCATGACACCAGACACTAAAACCTGGCCCATCTCAAAAGGGTGAGAAGTCGTGCACCTAACTTCAAACCAGCCTAAAACAAAATCGCATCATCTGCGATTTGATCTATAAAATACCTACAATTCCTGCAATATTTCAGTTTCTCTTGTCCATTAGGTGAAGGCTCGGGTAATTCCACAAAATCCAGCGACTCCAAAATAATTTAGAGCTGAGATTAAAACTACCCTCCCAATCCACCATAGATCATCCATAGACCAAAGTCAAAGTAGGCAAGCCGGAAGCAGTGAACTCTATACTCACCGCTCCAAGTCGCAATCCATCCCATCTGAAGAGGAACAACCAAGCAAAACCAGTAGCATCGAACTCGACTTCATCCAGTACACACAACTTATCTATTTAAACATAACAAATTCCATGAACATAGTAAGTGGCTTTTTTCAATCCATCCATCCATTGATTGATAGAAATAGATTAACAGCATATGAAACTTGAAACAGCATGTCATCCTAGCAAACCCCACAAACTCTTTAATACACAGAAGACTGGTCATAACTATGAAAAGGAAAGGCTTCCTCCAGGGTGACACAAGGAGCAGACAAAAGCATATCAGTAGACACAAATGTCACCCGAAACCATGCATACATAAATAAACATTAACTATACAAATCATCTTCGTCAGCCCCACCAGCAGAAGTTGCGAATGGATCAGCACCAGTTGCCCCGGTTTGGTTATCAGCAAACCTAAACTCAGTTCCGAAACCCTGGACTGCTGCAAGGTCTGAGCAAAGGCCTGATATTTGCGAATATCTGCATCGCTGACACTCCTACGGGCATATTTCATTGACTCCTCAAAATGAGCAGCTTTAATCTCTGCCACTTCGTCATCGATGTCCTCATCCATAGAATCTGGATTCTCCCCTCTCCTTCTCTCCCGCTCAATATCCTGCAATCACATCATGCATTAATGATATATAGAACTTGTGCAGAATTTAAGTTAGATGCAGTGTCAATCCATGTCTACAAGGCTAGATAACCACATCCCAAGTTTTGGGATGTGAACCAAAGAGATTTGCATGTTTAATCAAATGGAACCACCCTGTTCAAAACCATTCCCTTTTTGCATAAAAATATTGCCATATAAAGCCCCTAATCGCTACAGCCAAAAGAGATGAGCGCAATGAAATCAGATATGCAAGGCTTGAAAATCAAATTGGTAAGGTTCCAAGTTAACAGCTCTGAACAAGCAGAGCTCGTAGTTTTGAGAAATAACTTAGTTAAGCAGCCAGGTTCAGTTATTCATGCGAGAACAAGTTTGTGCTTCACATTTGGTCAAGAGGAAAGGTACAATCATGAAAATTTAAGCTATCAACGTTTATGACCAGTATAAATGAGCAATATTAGGAAGGTGAAGAAGCAATAAGGACAAATGAGGAGATACCTTCTCAATATTTTCTCTTATGGCATACTTGCAGGACCGCTGGCAGATCTCTGTGATATCAGCCCCACTAAAGCCCTGTGTATACCTGGCCAATGCTCTCAAATCAACATCTTTTGAGACAGGTGATTTTCTCAAGCAGGATTTAAAGATTTGGAAACGCGATTCTTCATCAGGAAGAGGAATATAAATCAATTGATCAAGACGGCCAGGTCGGAGAAGTGCTGGGTCAATGATGTCAGGTCGGTTTGTGGCCCCAATAATGAAAACCGTCTTTTTTGCTGTCATGCCATCCATTTCAGTCAGGAGTTGGTTAAGAACCCGATCAGCAGCACCCCCTGCATCCCCAGAACTGCTTCCTCTCTGCAACAATCAGTGAGAAGTAAAATCAACAAATCAAAAGGAAACAAAAGCAAATACGGGCATCCTAACAAGGTTAAATTACTACTATTCTGCTATTCAACTATATTGAAGCAAACACTTCTCCTACACAAACTAAAAAGCAAATGGAACCAAATTTGCAGTTCAAATTTCAGATGACTTTAATGTATGAAAATTATATGTATAAAGTTAAAAGCAAATAAAAGTCAATAAACGATAAAACTGACCTGCGTAGCAATGGAATCAAGCTCATCAAAGAAAAGGACGCATGGTGCAGATGCACGAGCCTTGTCAAAGATTTCTCGAACATTGGCTTCACTCTCACCAAACCACATGGTGAGTAGTTCAGGGCCTTTGATACTGATGAAGTTAGCTTGACATTCATTTGCGATTGCCTTGGCCAAAAGAGTTTTCCCACATCCTGGGGGTCCATAGAAAAGGACCCCTTTAGAAGGTGACATGCCAAATTTCTCAAACTTCTCTGGGTGCTCGACAGGATATTGAACAGTCTTCAAGAAAACAAGGCAGAAACAAAACAGACGTAGTTGTAAGCACTAAGCAGCGAAAGAAAAAAAACATACAAGATATAAACAGAATACCAATACAATAAACATTATTACCTCTTGTAGCTCCCGCTTGACATTTTCAAGGCCTCCAATATCCTCCCAACTAACATTGGGAACTTCAACAACCTGACCCAAATCAAAGAATAGAAAGGAAGATTAAAAAAAATCATATCTCAAAAATATAAAATGATAATTCTATACAACACTAGATAGAATCCAAGCCGAATAACACTCACCGTTTCACGCAATGCAGATGGATTGCTCGTTCCTAGAGCAGTCTGGAAGTGCTCATTTGTTACAGCCATTGAGTTGAGTATCTCCGCATCAATGGTTTCATCTTCCAAGTCAATCACATCCATCTTCTCCCTAATGCATTGCAGTGCAGCTTCAGTGCAGAGAGCAGCAAGGTCAGCACCAACATACCCATGTGTATCTTTGGAAATCCTCTCTAAATCAACCTGAAGGAAGATAAAGAATGAACAACATAAACCAGATTGGCATTTAAGAAAGAAACTTTTACAAATGATCCAGGCCAACTTTGCGAACACATAACCAGATTTTTCAAACTTACAGTATGGTTCATCAAACCTATGCTTTAGTAATCATATGTAACAAATATAACTTGCAGTTTCCTTTTGGTTTATAGGATAACTTATGGTGTCACTAGCTTGTTTAAACAGATCCAGTTAATATTTGGGAACCAAAACTGTCATCATCTATTCCAGATACAGTACATGCTTTACCTTTAAAACAAACTTAGAGAAAAAGAACAGGTTCAACTTACATCATCAGAGAGTTTCATGTTCTTGGTGTGAATGCGAAGAACTTCAAGGCGCCCAACTTCATCAGGAACACCAATGTCTATCTCCCTATCAAACCTACCAAACCTTCTCAAAGCCGAGTCAATACTGTTTGGACGATTTGTAGCACCAATAACAATAACGTGAGCTCTAGATTTCAATCCGTCCATCAGAGTCAAAAGTTGAGAAACAATCCGCCTTTCGACCTCACCATGTGTCTTCTCCCTCTTAGGAGCAATTGAATCAAGCTCATCAATAAAGATGATTGATGGGGCATTCTTCTCCGCTTCTTCAAATGCCTTTCTGAGATTGCTCTCACTCTCTCCAGCCAATTTAGACATAATCTCTGGCCCATTAATGCAAAAGAAAAAAGCACCAGTTTCATTGGCAACAGCTCTGGCTATTAATGTCTTTCCCGAACCTGGGGGTCCATAAAGTAGAATTCCTTTTGGTGGTTTCACACCAATAGATTTAAACAGTTGAGGATGCCTCAGTGGCAGCTCAACTAATTCACGGATTTGAGCCATCTGCTTCCGAACACCACCCACATCATCATAACCAACTTCATCCAACCTTTCCTCATCCTCCCTTTTTACTGGTTCCCCCTCACAGAAGATCTCAGTGTCTGGGGCAACCACACAATATTCTCCCGGGTCTGTTTCAATAACCTTGAACTCTACACTTCTCATTCCTCCTCTGACAAGGAACAGATCTCCTTTCCTCACAGGGCGATAAGCTTCCAAGAAGTAAGCTGCAGACAAAACAAAGGGAGCAAGCCAAGTTTTAATGTCAAGTCTCAAAAATAAATCTAAAGAAATTTAGCCTAAAGGAATATAATCCTATCCTAGACAAAAAAGCCAGACACCAGACAGCATGTCAAGACAATGAAAATCATTTGCAGAAGCCTTTCAGATTCTAAATGAATGGCATGTACAGATAACATGGAATGGGAAGCAATCCAAAGAAAAGCCAAACTATTTCTGCAGATT
Organism: Prunus fruticosa; assembly: GCA_018703695.1. Classification (NCBI taxonomy): domain Eukaryota; kingdom Viridiplantae; phylum Streptophyta; class Magnoliopsida; order Rosales; family Rosaceae; genus Prunus; species Prunus fruticosa. Next base: position 11,366,286 of record CM031922.1, read on the forward strand.
TGAGATAAGAACTTATAGAAAGGGCTACAGAAAGGAATAAAAACAAATGAGCGAAGCCATTAACCTCTTCCCAGACTTCGACAAAAAGAAAAAACCTCTTCCCAGACCAACAATCCCCACAATGACCTTGGGAAAGCAAAAGTTGTAGAAACTCTACGATGATCCCTAAGTCAATAACAATTTCAAAAGGAAATAATTACTAGAAAAAGAGGTCAAGAACTCACGTTTCAAAAAGGCATCAAAGAGATTTCCAGTAACTCCTTCTATGGAGTCATCAATAGGCAGAATGTGAACACGTTTCCCATACTTCACATCAGGGCATTGGTGTACAGACACAACATCTCCAAGTCGAACCCTCAAATTTGATCTGACAACCTTGTTCATCCTGATTCTTGGCTCTTCACAGGTGTCATCAGCAAGTGCAATGCAGATTGTGTCTTTCCGTTTCTTCCCCTGAAAACTCAATTACAGATAATTAAATAAACAACACATAAACAAATCAAAACAACTGCAAATTTAAAAAAAAACAATGTCAAACAACTTGGGTAGCCTCCCGTTGTATAACATCAATGTAATGAGCATTTATTGGCTTCATGCTGCCATGCATCAAACAAGTTCAGATTATGCAAATTTGATAACCTTTACTTTTTATAATTCGAAAGCTTGACCTTCCAAGCCAATGAGTACACAAAGCAACCCAACTATGGTTTTTAAACACAGTTGCAATTTCTGAATCTAAGGTAAGTAGTTTCAAAGAAAATACAGGTTATGCAAAATTAAATGCCCTAAAACCTTATCCTAACAAAGCCCTAGCATGATACTTTATTTATAAAAATATATTGACAAGCTACCAATAACAAATCAATAATTTTCTATTAGCAAAAAAAATACCTTGATGAGGATAGTGTCGCCGCGGAAAAGCTGGAGCTTTTCCATGGTCTCTGGATGCATCGAAACGACAGAGTTGTCGTCGTTTATAGCCTCATCGACGACGAGACGGTTCGGCGACTTCTTCCGCTCCAGAATCGCGGTGGAGAAGTCCTTCTTCTTCCTGGAAAAGGATGAAATCCACAATCAAAACTGAAGATTTACATAAATAAAAAAATTGGAAAAACAAACTTCAATACATAAAAATTATTACTTTAAAACAAAATACAAAAAATTGATGGTAGATTTTGGAATATAATGGCAGTGGGTTGACTTACGAGTCGGACGATTCGGCTGGTTGAGCCATGGTGGAGATTTCAGAGATCAGGAAGTATGGTAGACGAAAAGCGAAGAGACCAAGAGAGAGAGAGTGTTTGTGTGTTCGTGCGTGGGGGTGGATATATATCTGGGCCTGAGTTTTATGGCTTGTTTGGCACGATAATCGGAGAAATATTTCTAACTGGGTTGTTTGGTTATGTGGAGAAGGAGTAGCCCGAATTGGACTTGGAATAGGAATAGAAGTTGGAATGGGAATTACGTCTACGGTGCACCAGGTGTATCGGTGCACCAACTTTGTAAATAATAAATAAATATACTTGTTAACTGGCTTTTCTAGGTACCCGGTCAAGGGTTTAATGCAATTGCAATTGATTACAATTCATTCAATTAATTCGTTTATTTCACAACACTTGCTGTGAAATAAAGTGTTTTCTCTTTTCGTAATTGCATCCCAAAAATGCAAAAGTATGCAAACAAGTTACTGATTGCATATTTAAATTGTAGAAGTATGCTTATACATTAGCAGTTGCATACTTAAATTGCACAATAGGAGTCACAGTATGGTATTTGGATTTTAAAAAAAATACATTCCAACATGTTGGTATTTCTTTCTAAAACATAGTGAGAAATAGAGGAAGAGCAAAGTTCTCTATTTTTGAAAAGTCCTTATTCTAATAAACAAAGGGTTTACAATAGTAATAATTGTTAGGTACCAAAATATCGTAAAAATAATCCATAAACTTGTAAATCAAGTTTTGGGTATCGATTTAAAAGTTTTTACACATGGATTATAACGTTAGTGTTTATCCAGTCCATAATGTTATAAAGCCTCTATTACAAAGATATTGATCCGCAATACAATGAATTGGTAAGGATTGACCTTGGAGATGTAAAATAGGATTCTTATTCTAGTAAATATGAGGGTTTACAATTAAGGACACGTGTTACAAGGTTTTGGATACAAGGGTACTATAATTCTCCATCAACTTCAACTCCCCAATTTAAAGTTACAAAAACTAATGATATCTATCTCTTAAGAGTAAACGTTTATACATTCACTGTTGTTTCTCGTAGAATTGAAACAAACACAACAGTCCCTAGTTGGGATCTGAATCATTTGAAGTTTGAAGAAACCGATGACAAAAACAAAGTATTTCTAATGTGTGTGTTGTTGTCCTTTTCTTTAAAATCAGAGTATTGATAATCCGATGTTTGGTAGGCGATCACAATATGCCCACCAAGTGTTTGAGTATTATGCAACCACAATCCTTTAATAGTCCAATGACACATGTCAATATCAACCCACATGACTTATTTTTCCAAACCCCATGATTTTTATGAATTTCTTTTGATGTAATAAACTTTAAAAAAAAAAAAAACTTGGGACTTATTGAATACACTCTCAATTATCCCATTAATGAATGCTATCAAAAGCCGTCTTTTCCATCACGTCCACTGGACATGTGGACCCATCTGTACGTATTTATGATTTAGGGTGATAATGAAATGTTATTGAATAAGTGTTTTGGTTCCAAATGGAAACTATTGAATACTTAAACAACGTGTAACTATGATTACGCCAATTGCATATCTTATTATTTTTTAAATTACACTAAATTACTTACATATTACCAAATGTTGATTACAAATGCAATTTAGGGTTTTCTCAAATGTAATAAAAGGATATTTGCACTTACCACTTCCGAAATAAACAATTCGCTTTTGCAATCACTTCAATGTAACCTTTGCTCCAAGGATTGTATGATATGACTTCCCCTCTTCTACTCAAACTATCTAACTGATTTTACTGGTAGTGTATGGAGTTGCCTTTCGACCTTCGTGGATTCGCACAACTAGTCGGATTCCAAAACACTTTGGCTTTCGAATTTATAGTTTCTTGGCGCTTTTCTGCGATTCTATGTTCAAACCCCGTTGTTAACTATTGGTGGGTCCCTTATTTAAAGTTTGAGGGTTTCAAATTTGGGTTTCTTTTACCCGTTTGTACATGCAACCTTTTTAAACCCATATTTTAATCTCAGTTGTCCAAGTTCATCGAATGACCACTGCTGTTGTCTGCAAGTAACGTTAGTTACAGACGTCCTCGTGAAAAATTTCATCTTCCTTCTATTTCCAACCCAAAACTTGTCCTTGCACACCTGTGCATCTTTAGTGAATTAAACAACCCCTAAATCACATAAAAATTACATAGGTTGTGTTTTTCCTAAGTATGGTCACAAATTTGTTCGATTTGACAGAGAGTCTAACATGTTAATTATGCCAAACTTTCGGTAGGTCAAAATATCTATCATTAACTGATACTTTGGGAATATTTTCACATATAATCATCTTTGACAGGCTAAGATGAACAACAAAGATGATTTTAAGAGGAAAATGTAAGGTTTTTGTATCTTTTCATATTTAGTTTTTTATTTCGTTCAAGGAAACTAGAGTTTGTGATACATAATTTCTTTTTATGCTTTAAAATAATCTATAATCAAGAAAAACATCCCATAGTCAGCATAAATATGGTAAAACAAAGAATTTTATTTAGAGCATAACCATGTAAATTTCTCAGTAACATCAGGTTTTTTAGTCAAGCAAAGTTCTTTAGGACAACTTTATGTTGAAAATAACCACCATCTTCATTCATTTCCTTCCAGACTAAAAGAAGTGATAAGTTACTATCTCCATCTCTATAAATAAGTAAACCTAGATTTCACCAATATTCCTCTATAATAGTTTAAGCATAATATTTACCCAAATAGAGCAAGACGTGACTTAATTCTTTCTCACAATGAACTATCCACTCATCCAGATTTTAAAACTACTAATATTCTTACTAAGTGTAATAAAATAATGATTAAGCACTAATACTTGTTTTATGGCACTACACTAATTAAGGCACTAATCCTTGTTTCAAGGCACTATACCAACATAAGCACTAATGCATGTTTTATGCTCTCTTGAGATGAGCTAAAACAACTCCTATAAATAGATGGAGTGTGTGCAAGTGAAAAGGGAATGAGAAGCATTAGTGCATACTCTTTACGTTGGTGTGTGTGAGACAAGAAGTGTGAGTGCATATAAAAGAGTTGTAGTGAGCTTTACACCCACATAGAAAGAAACCTCATATCTCCCTAATCACTCTCCTTTAGGCAATTCACCAAGAGCCTTGGTCTTGGGTATATGGAATCAATGGAGTAACTTTCATAGCTAATCCAACGACCTTGGAGATGAAGAACGTGTAGAATCTTGTTGGCGTGCTCGTGACGTGGAAGCATCTCGGCGGGCTAGTAATTGCAAGTGGTTTTTCACTTGGAATCTTCCGCAAGGTATGCAGTACATTTTTCCGAATATATTAACAGTAATTAACAATGGTATCTGAGCTTGTATGCTTGCTTTTTGCCATGTTGAATGATGCATGAAAATGTGTTTTTTGTTCTTCCGCAAGAACTACCATGAAAGCATGAACCAAGAAACTTCGTTTTTTTGTTTGATTATTTTTTTATGTTTTCTTTCCACGCAAGTATGTTCCTCTATGTGATGTGAACTTACCTTTAATTTTTCATACAAATTAAAGGAGTAGTTTAGGAGTTTTAGAAACCCAAGTGCATGAAAAACAGTTTATTTTCGAGTTTTTTAGAGCATGTTTGCATGCTGTTAAGTTGTTTTTTATGCTGTTTCTTTGTCTTAGCATATTCTATGTTGCATGAGCTTTCCAATGATATATCGTATGAGTAATTTGGATGCATAACGAAGAAGATAAAGGTCTCCAAAGATGACCAAATGATCATGAAAATCTGGAAATTTTTCCTGAAAATTTCATCCAGATGAACAGTGTTCTTCGTGAACAGTGTTCTTTGTGAACACATCCTCTTTGAAGGCGCGTGAGAGCACGTATGCCCTTTGTAGAGCTTCATCTTAGACAAATGGAATCCAATCGTGGACTCCTTCCGTCTATTTTCTAAAAATCATTTGGCTAAGTATCACTTGGAATAAATAAAAAATTGTTTATTTATGAAGTTGCAACAATAATGACATGTCATTTAGAAACTAAATATATTATTAAGTTATTCATATTTAGCATGCCAAATATGGACTTAGGATTGGTTGAGTTAATTTATGGGTCATACTAGTGGAATTGACTACCCAAATGGTATTTAAGCGAGTTCATCTCCACCACTACTTCCGAAACTTACCTGGTCACATTTTTTCGGTGGGCTTTCATTGGTTAACCTATTAAATGGACTCCCAATTTTAGATCTGTGTGAGGCCCATGCGCTTTTATGAAACTGCGCAAACATCTGTTTGGTTGGAAACTTTGTGTTTTCTAAGTAGAAATTTGTTTAAAATAATTGAAAATGTTTATTTAGACTTGCTTCTTTTGGGTGATGATTACAAGCATAGCGAATTTTTGAGTCCAAATTTTTTAAGGAAGGATAATTATTTTCAATTTATTTTTGAAACAAGTAGAAATGTGCAAAACGCTAATACTAAAGTCAATCCTTCTGTTTTATAGATAATGACCACAAAAAATGTTGTTGCTGACCTAAATAAGGGAGACAAACTTGAGGGTACCAACTATGATATTTGACATAGGAAAATTCAATATCTCTTGAATGAGCAGGAGTTATTGGAAACATTAACCAATTCAATGGTTGAACCTAGAGGTTGGGCAAACGGCCCAACATCGCCGTGATCTTGAAGCTTATCATACTTGGTTCAAAAAGGATCGTTGTGCGCGCTTTACTATGCTAAGCAGCATGCACAATGATCATATTGGGGGATATGAAAGCTACCATACTACAAAGGCTTTATGGGATCAACTAAAGTTTGATTTTGGTGGTACGTCCACCACTCGAACTTAGAAGTTTGGTCCTGAAGTTTGAGGTATACCACAAAAATCCTAAGCACACGATTCATAAGCACTTAAGGGTGCTTTTTAGCATGATACGTGACTTAAAGACAGCTGAAAATACCCTCATTGATGAGTAGCAAGTGCAGGCGGTCATCAGATTCCTCCCAGATTCATGGAGCTCCATGAAACAAATCATGACACATAATGAGAATATCAAGATTTTTTCTGATATTTCTCGTCATGTTGAGCTAGAATTGGAGCGCCAAGAAGCGACCAATGCTACTGCCTTTTTCGCCCAGGGTGGCACGTCTAAGACTAAAGGGTCTAAGCCTAAAGGAAAAGGAAAGACAGGTAAGCAGGATGAGGCAAATAAGCTTGCACCAAAGGATGACAACAAAACCAAGTGCCGTAGGATCAAGCATGGTGGGAAGAAAGACTTGTACAAAGTCTAATGCTATAACTGTGATAAGAAGGGTCACTTCGCTCGTGATTGTACCTGAGCCGAATAAGGTATATTTCTTAAATAAACCTTCCCACATAAATGTATGTGAACATGTTTTAGTTGCTAATACATCTTCTGGGTGGATTGTAGATACGGGAGCAACCAAACATGTGACTCAAGATTCGAGAAGGTTTTTTGGATTATCGTCGAATTTCAAAGGGCACCTCTGTGTGTTCATGGGTGATGGAAGCCGTATAGAAGCTTTGGGAGTTGGTCCAAATCAACTTCAAATGCACAATGGGCGCACATTGCTCCTCAATAATGTGCTCTACGTTCCTGGAATTCAGCATAATCTATTTTTCAGTTTTTAGAGTGTTTGCGTGATGGATATTGTTTTAAGTTTTCTTCTTTTGGTTTGGATGTGTTATTGGATGGTACAATTATTGGTCATGGTTTTTTAAGGAATAACTTATTTTATTTGGATTTGAATGATTCCGATTCCTCAACTTCTTATATAGCTTATGTTGATGTACATGTTGATTCTGCAACTTGGCATGCTAGACTATGACATATAGGACGTGACAGGATGACAAGATTAGCTAGAGAAGGTCTTTTAGGCTCACTGGCTAAAGTTGACCTACCTATATGCGAATGTTGTCTAGCGGGTAAAGCTATAAGAGAGCCATTTGGTAAGGGTAAGAGAGCTACTCAACCGCTAGAGTTAGTTCACTCGGACATTTGTGGACCTATGAGTGTGAAGGCACGTCATGGCGCCTCTTATTTTCTCACATTTATTGATGATTACACGCGATATGGTTATGTCTATTTGATCGCTCACCGCTATGAAGCCCTGGATTGTTTCAAGTGTTTTATAGCTGAGGTTGAGAATCAGACAGAGAAGAGTTTAAAGGCTCTTCGTACAGACCGCGGACGCGAGTACTTATTTGAACAGTTTAAAGAACTATGTGAAAATAAGGAGATACGCATACAACTTACTGTTCCTTATACACCGCAACAAAATGATGTTGCAGAGAGAAGGAATAGAACTTTATTAGACATGGTTAAGTCTATGATGGCACAAGCTAATCTCCCAATTTCATTTTGGGGAGATGCAATATTAATTGCTGCCTACATTCCTAACCGAGTGCCTTCCCAATCAGTCACTTCAACCCCTTATGAATTATGGAAAGGCGAAAAGCCCAATTTGGGGCATTTGCGCGCCTTGGGGATCGGCTGGTTTTGTTCATAATACTTTTCAAAAGCATGGAAAGCTTGGCCCTTGAGGTAAAAAACATATCTTCATAAGGTATTGCGAGCACTCGAAAGGCTATGTGATGTATGGTGAACATGTTGATGGAAGAATGACTGAAATTGGTGACGCCCAAAAGAATCTTGACCTCCATGAGTTGGAATGAAGTGAAGATATTTCACAATCTTTAAGCGAGGATGGGTGTTGCATTCCTAAAAGGACACAATTTAATGTGCAAACAACCAATTAAAAATACCCGCAAGTGCACGAATCTATCGAAGTATAGATTATGTAAGTACGGGGTTCGATCCACGAAGAACTTGTCGGTTTCCTATAAGTTCTAGCTTGAGTACGTAAAGAACACTTAATTGACACACCACAAATACGCAAATGCAAAATGGAAACTAAAAATAAGTAAAGAAGTGCAAAAGAAATGAAACAACACAAGAAAACTAAAGAAAAACACAAACAGCATTTTCTATCGCCATTTTATCGCCCGTTATCACCTGTGAACAGTGCCGTGAACAGTGAGATGAACAGTGACATGAACAGTGAACAGTAGCGGCCGGTCGCGTGAACAGTGACGACCGGTCGCTGGAAGCAGAGTCGAAATTTCAATAAACTTGTGATGAGCGACCAGTCGCGGAAGAAGTGACGACGGGTCGCTTTGGCAGATTTGTTTTCTCTGCCTTTTTCAGTTTCGACCTCTGTCCAGTTTTGACCTATAACTTTCCAACCATATGTCCAAAATTCACGTTCTTTATACGGTTGGATTCAGCACAGAAAATGAAAGAACACAGCGCAGACCAAAAGTCCAAAACAATTACGGAAACAAATAAAATTCAGTAACAAAGACACAAAACGTGTCAAACACACAACTCACACACACATTTGGGGGGGGGGGGGGGGTTTGATTTGTTTGAAGTGACCTATTTCTATTGCATGAAAGTAAATGGACTTTGAATTTAAATGAGAATTGTAGAGATGAAATATCAAAGTGTGAAATTAAAATGTAACAAACACTAGGGTTTCGAATCCACCCTAAACAATTCTACCAATGTTCATGAATACTCAAGTGATGAACTCTAAATGTGTTGATGAAGATGTTCGCAATCAAGACCATGGGTCGTGGCTCAAGATGCATTGATTCTCTCTAAGATACGTAAAGTGCATGGTTCGTGCTACAATACTTGTGCCCTCCTCATAACCGAACCTAGGTATGGTTCGTACTTCGATTCAATTACAAGGAAAACCCATTAAGTTCAAAGAGAATATGAACATCACAAGAATCCTAATAGCATGGTGTTTACATTAGGTATTCAAGAAACCAATTCACATGGATGGTTCTTACTCCATCCATCTATTGCTTAGGAAAACATGAAGATACACATAATCCCAACAACCTCAAGAAGCATGCTTTCAAAGGTGATCAATCAAAGAAAAACATACATCAAGGATAGATTAATTTGGTGAATTGGAATTCATCAACAATATCTAGAAATTCATACACTCAAGCATCAAAACAATAAGGTAATCATGTTTAGGGCTTCAACCTAAGCCCTAGCTATGGAGTTTAGTTGCTCATACTTATTCCAAATACAAACTCAAAATAAAATTAGAAAGAGTTTACAGATTTTCAGAAAATGATGAAAGCTTCAAGATCATCAATGGTGGAAGTCTTCTTCTCCACTTTTCTTGGCTGCACCTTGGCTTTCTCCAAGCTCCAAACTCTCCAAAATCTGCTCTCAATGTGTAGAATGATGGAATAGCCTCATTTCCCACGATCAAAAGGCTCCCAATATCAGATTGCCATTTTCTTTTTGCTTCCCTCTCTCCTCCTTTCCAGCTTTCTCTTTTAGTATAAAACTCATACTTTCCTTAAAGCCTTTTGTCATTGTCCCCTTGCCATGATGGAGCTTTGACTTCACAAAGATGCCAAAAGCTCAGAGAATATCAATTTTACAAATGTAATTTCTTGTTACCAAGAGTTATGGTAACAAGAAATTAAGATGACACAAAGGAGGTAAAAGCTGGCCAAATCCGGATTTCCAGAACTGTGGTGACATGCTGGATTGGTTGGATAGGCAATACTTGTCCAATGGAGCTCAAATTTGGATATGTTGTAGTTAACATCCATTGGAACAAGTCTCATGAAGATCTTCACCTCATCCGAGCACCAGAACATGTTGATCCCAGGCCAATAAGTTGACCTACGAAAATGAACAAAAACAGAATTTATAACTAATAATGCACTTTTAGCTCATTTTCATACTAACCAAGGTAAAATCTAAGAAAACACAAAAAGGAAGTAAAAAGTTATAAAATGTCAAGAACTGACTCAAAATAGTGGGTGAATAACATGAAAAATCATGTGTAAAAATGAACCGAACAAACTTCCCAAACTTATCTTTTGCTAGTCCTCGAGCAAAACAGAAACTAAAACAAGACTCGAAACAAACTTTCCGAACACTTTCCAAAGAGAGAGCGACTCATGCAAACTACTCAAAAGTTTTCACAAGAAAAACTCAGTTTAGACATTAGTCACAAGGCGGCAAAGTTCAGAACACAACATGCTCAAGTGTAGTAGTGTGATGGCCAAATGAAACTCATTCTCCAATTTCAGTTTTCACACAACTTCAAAAATCATACCAAGCACAAATGTAACTTCAAATCTCACCAAAGTTGTCCTCTCACAAATGAATCACTCGGAAGAGGGTTACAATGCATCACTCAATAGTAAATATGAGAATATAGTTAAACCATAAGGGACTTAACTCAAAATTAGCAAGATGAAAAACATGCATGAATATGATCTCAAGAAGGATGCTAAACACTTAAAAGCTGAAAAATGTGTGCAAATCAACCACATGACATTTATGATCAATTTAGGTCTTTATTATAGGTTGTAATGGGGCTAAGGGTGCAAGGTGAGTAAGAAATGAAGGATATGGATACAACAAAGTCCAAGGAACTCACAATGTAAGAGCATATAATCGTTGACTAAAAGACTTTGAAACATCACGCTTTAGGTTCACAATGTAAAAATGAACCGAACAATGGGGAATTGACTCATGATCCAGTAATCGCTAAAGAAAATGACAATGCTCTGCAACCTAGTGGGAGTATACCAAAGGATGGTACACCGCTAGAAACTCAAGATTTAATTGTGCGCAAGAGCAAATGAGGAAATATTCCTTGTCGATTTTTTGAAATTGAAGGGGAAACTTTCTTGTGTACTCCAATAGATGAAGAAGAGTCTACTTCTTATAAGGAAGCGCTATCATCTTTAGCTAATAAAGAGTGGATGACTGCCATGCAAGATGAGATAAGCTCAATGGACAAAAACAAGGTATGAGAGTTAGTTGACCTTCCGCCTGGGTGCAAGACCATTGGAAACAAATGGGTCTTGAAAATCAAACGCAAAGCGGACGGTTCAATTAACAAATACAAGGCACATCTTGTGGCGAAATGCTATACTTAAAGAGAGGGTATAGACTATGATGATACTTTCTCCCATGTGGTGAGATTTGCATTTATTCGCCTAATCCTAGCTATTGTCGCACAAAAGGACTTGAACCTTTTTCAAATGGATGTTAAGACTGCATTTCTCAATGGAGATCTAGACGAAGAGATCTATATGGATCAACCAATGAGTTTTGAGGTCAAAGGACAAGAGCGCAAAGTTTGGCGTCTCAAACGTTCTATTTATGGCCTCAAACAAGCATCTAGACAGTGGAACATTAGATTTCATACCTCAATCATCTCTTTTGGTTTTGAGATGGTTGAAGAAGACCAATGTGTGTATCTAAAACGATCCGAGGAAAATGTTCAGATTCTTTCATTGTATGTTGATGACATTCTCATAGCAGGAAATGACATGGATTCCATTGTTGCCACTAAGAAGTGGTTGTTCGCAAAGTTTGAAATGAAGGACATGGGTGAGGCAAATTATGTACTATGAGTAAAAATCATAAGAGACCGTTCAAAAGGACTTCTCGGTTTGTCTCAAGAGACTTACATTAATAAGATACTTGAATGTTTTCGTATGCATCACTCCAAACCCATAGACACACCAATGGAAAAAGGATGTGTCCTAACCCTTGACCAATGTCCTAAAAATGATGAGGAAAGAAACCAGTGTCCTAATGTATGTTATGTTGTGTACACGGCCAGACATCTATCATTCAGTTGGTATGGTGAGCTGTTATCAAATTAATCCTGGACCTGCTCATTGGAAAGCGATAAAGATAATTTTTTGATATCTGCAAGGTACCCCTGATCTTGTCTTATGCTACCATGGTGGCGATTTGAGACTTATAGGTTACCACGATGCAGATTGGGCCAATGATAGAGATGAACGCAAATCCACCTCTGGTTATGCTTTTATACTTGGAGGTGGAGCTATCTCTTGGTGTAGCAAGAAACAGTCTTGCATAGCCTTATCCACAATGGAGTCGGCATATATTGCTTGCTCGCAGCAGTTAGGAAGCTGTTTAGTTAAGAAGATTCTTGCAACGACTAAACTATACAACCAAAACCTGTGAGGCAGTACTTGTTTACTCAGATAGTACATCTGCTTTGGCATATGTAAAGGATCCAAAATACCATGGAAAATCCAAACACATAGATGTCAGATATCACTATATCAGGACAAAGGGTAGCACAAGGAGAGGTTATATTAAAGCATATCTCAAGTGGCAATATGGTTGCTGATCCTCTCACTAAACCCATTGCTAGAGATGTGTTCCTTTCTCATATTAGGAGTATGGGACTACGAAGGTTTTAATATACCTATTTTGTAATTGAATTTATTATTAATGCAATGTTAATCGTTTTTTCCATGATACTTGTTCTAGAATGATTAATATGTTTTTTTGCACAAAGATTTGTCACCAGGCTTGAATCAGCCCACTCACATGGGAGATTCAACTTGGCGCTGAGATAACGAGCAAGATGAGACATTTGTGTTACGTTCTAAAAATGCTTAGACAAGATATTATGACAAACAAATATATCTACGCCCAAGTAGGCAGCAAGATAAAACACTTCTCTATATGTCGCCTTAGTTGGAGCTAAGATGAGACCTTAAAAAAGGAAAGAGATCGATCATAGAAAATTGCCATAAAATCTATGAAGCCTGTATTGAGCCGAATGTGAGATTCCAGACAAGAACCGAGAGGGTGACTGAGACTAGAACTCAAGTTAGACATTTGTGTAATGTCTAGACTAAGCAGCGCGCAGGATATGGAGGAGATCCTCACCTCAGTGCAACTCTCTATCTATCTATCTATCTATCTAAAATATATCATTATGAACTTAACCAAGGTGTATTGGGGTTTATTTATATTGGCTTCTCTTGGTCTTAACCAAGCTATATTAGGAACGAACTTAACCAAGCTATATCAATTTAAGTTGCTGAATTTTGGTCATGTAGGTTGTTGGTTCAATTGGGGCTTCGCTTTCTGTCTTTAGCCAAACTTTGGCCGAAAGCAAGTTTGGGCCCAGCGACCTTATAAAATAAAGTACCAAGTTTATTTTGTCTTCTTGTAGCAATCTAAACAAACAAATTTAAATATATCTGCAAAATATAAGAGAAAGAATGAAGTTGGAATAGCAAGGAAATCAAGAATTCCAAGGAGGTCAGTGATAAGGTCTTCTTTTCGTCATTTTTGGGTGGATGAATTCAGTATGTTTGTACCTCAAAGTTCAAACGCTGCCCCTGCAAAATTGCAACTTGGATGAATTCAGTATGTTTCTATTCATACCAGATTTACCTTCCAACCGTAGTAGGCTTGGGGTTCAGAACTTCACCAAGAGTTAGTTGTACCTGTAGAGCACTCAAAAATGTTTCTGACACGTCATAAAATAAGATGCCAAGTGTACGATCAAGATCTCTCCTGAGGGAATCATGTGAGTGGCCATGGCCCCATGTCTCCATAATCTGAAGATTAAAAAGTTGGTATTCAAACGCTACCTAAAAATTACAATCCATTCAATTGAACTAGAAAAGAAAACCCAATTAAAATGAGTTGAGTTGGATAAAAATATAGAATTACATATTTTTATTAAAAGGGAATTTTTGGACTTTTGATTGCAACTTGGAAGCACATTTGGCTGGCTCAACCGAGCTCAATTTGGCGTGGCTCGCTAACTGCTTTATTATTTATAAGAATTTTTGTTCATTTTAATAAGAGACGTTAAAAATTAGGTTCCCACTCCTCTTTCACTTACACTTTCTTGTTGGAAATTGTATGATTATGACTTAACGTCTATCATAGCTCTACAATATAACATTTTTCTTTGGCCACCATTATTTATAAAATAGGACTGTAAGTAAAATTTAGGAATACAAAATTTGTTTATAATGAACTGAAATAAAAACAAAACAAAAAATTATTTGAGTCGATGGTTTGGAGCAAATAGATATATAAGAGTTACAAGATATTCTAAAACATAGAAACAGATAATACAAAGCGTATGTAATATGATGCTAATAAATGAAAAACAAACAACGCACTAATTTATTGAGTCAAAAAAAGATACGTACGAAAAAAAGATAACAATAAACAACCATCCCTTATCCCTCCAAGACAGGCTCTGAACATCAGATTACATACATCTTGGGCCTAAAAACCGTTTATACCGGAGGAGTAGTAGCCCATATCAAATTTTGGCTAAACTAAACCATTTTAAACTTACTTTAGTTAGACCACAAGAGTATGCACAAAAACAAGTGATTGACGCAAACTATTTTCCATATTTTGTTCGTTGACTTCGTCCTTGATTTCTAAAATTTGTCTTAAAAAGCCTTAAGAATTCAAATTCATTTCACATTGGTCATTGTAAATCCCGTATCCTTTTGGTATAAGTAGCCCGGGCTTGTGTCTAGCCACGTAGATGTGTGACCTCCTGGGGGTAGACCTCACACGTAGAACAAGATCAGAACAAGAGCTAATTGGGGTTGATCCCAGTTGTGCCCTCTCAGATGGCTAAGTCAGGAACTATCTTAAGTTGGAGATTAAAATGGATACACGGTTTTCACAATGAGAATATTTATTACATTTGTCCAGAGATTGGTGAAGGGTATTTATAGGAGGGAGATGGTCCTCCAAATCTTTAATGAAAGAGATATTTATCCTCTGGATTGGACTACATTTAATGTTCTGCTTCTGATCAACCTACTTCCTTAACAGGGGTCAGGGTGCGAAGTGACAGGCCAACAATGATGGGAAGTGCATTTAAGAATCCATCCCCATTGTCAGCCTGCTGTCAGGAGATGAAAGAGTAAGGCGACACTTGGTTAACGATGGGATGTGTATGAATCGACCCTCTCCTTCTGCAGGCTATCTCATTAATGCTCTTATGGTCTAGGGCATAAGAAGCACAACGGTTCGGGTCGGTGGATGTACTTCCGATCACTAGCCCAAATCCTATTCCTCCACTTTATGCCTGAGGAGCCTATCGTTGATGCCGAGGTTGTTTATATGTGTTTGGGTCGGTGTTTAAGTGACTTGGTCCCTCAAGGCCAAGGATGAAAATATCGGCCGATATCCCGATATATCCCTTTTTTTAGGTGGCGATATAGATACAGGGGGGTAAGCCTATTTCTTCCTCCTTATCGACGATATATCCCCAATAACCCCCGATATCCTTGATATTTACCGATATTTCCCGATATTTCCCGATACCAGACAAATAACCCAAAGATTTGTCTTCAGTTTTGAAAGTAATCATAGGTCTTAGCCACTGAATCAATGTCAAAAACCAAGCTCTAATACTTAGTAGCTTCTCCTTTCTTCTCTCCTCCTAGTCATTTCAGCTATCTTTGGCTCTTCCCTTCCTCTCTCTGGTTGCTCGGTTTCTTGTGTGTTTGATTTTATTTTTCGCCTAATCTTCTATCTCTCATTTCCTTGATCATTAAGTCTAACTCTTGTAATATAATTTTGGGTTATGTATTAATCGGTTGGGTTGGGTTATGTTTGAATAATGTTGTCTTTGTTGTGTTAAGTCTAATTGTATTTATTTTCAGGATTTTCATCGAACATTATATAAACGTAGATTTCATTATATGCATATCTTATACTCAGTATATTTTGAATTTTATTTGTTCAATACATTCATTGATAATATGCTTCATATCTATGAAAGTTTCACTTCAAAATTTCATGTTTTTAAGCCAATATCTGTCTTTTTGTTCATTTCCCCGATATCTAAAACGACATCGATATATCCCCCAAAATATCCGTAAATTGAAGGCCCGATAATATCTGTATCGCCGATATTTTCATCCTTGCTCAAGGCTACGTGGTGTCCTCTGCGGGCTCGACTCACATTGATGGTAGAATCCATCAACAGTCATAATCAACCATGTTTGATGATGAAAGTCCCAAACTTCCTAACCCGCTCATTGTCTTTATCAACCAATTGCAATATTTAAAAAGATCGATACTTTCCGTTCTTCTTAGCTTGCCCACTTCTATTCTTGCTCTGCTTCTCCTTCTCCTTTTGGCCTACAATGGCTTCTATGTCTTCTGTATGTACTATGTATGTACGTATGTAGGAGGTGAAAATAAGGATTTGGGAGATCATTCATACATGACATAATCCGCCATGTGGCTATGAAGGGTAGAGAAATGAGAAACAAGTATGTAAACGTTGCTGGATGATTCATTGGACTTTTACAGGTAACACTTAGTTTTTTATTAATCACATGTGTCTAAAATCTTAATTTCAAGAATCTTTTCCATAACTAATGCACGCAAAGGTCCTCTTTAGAATTTGACCAGTAATTAAAAGCTCCAAACTTCCTGTTGCCTACCCCTGGTTACTTGCTCTCATCCAAAATCAGTCCTTGCCAACTCAATGATAAAAATAGTCCTAAGTAAGATTGTAATAAAAACATAACTTTTATTTGTGAACATACATTCTCAATTCTCTAAGAGAGATGGCATGAGTTTTAGAGGGTCTTTATGTATTACCTCCAGTGAAGTGTGTTTGTGTGTTTGTGCGTTTGTGCGTTTGTGTTTTGGCTAAGAGAAAGAGAGGGGATGGTGGGTTTTGGGTTTTATAGGTCTTTAATACCCATTTTTTGGAACGTGGGTTCATTGAATTCATCTCCGATGGTATTTTGGGCTTTTTGGGTTAATTCATTAGAGAGAGAGAGAGAGAGAGAGAGAGAGAGAGAGAGAGAGAGAGAGACCGAAGGAGTTGACGGCATATGGCGGTTTATGTCATAAGCCAGAAGTTTTCTTAAAAAGAGTTGACGACTTATGGACTAGCTAAAAGCCCATTATAACTTTTCTTAAAAACGGAAAAAGAAAGCCCATAATACCATATGCCCATGACCCAGACAAACTTCTGGCTTGGGTCTTCCTTTCTTCTTTTTAGACCCGGACGAAGGCTGGTCAAGCTCGAATTGACAAAGCTTTGGGCCCCATAATTGAAGCCGAGCTTTTAAATAGAAACTCGTCTAAGTCACAAGTCGAAAGGTGAGGAGAAAAATTTAGTTGCAATAGGATAACACTATTTTGCTATTTCCTTTTGGCTTTTTCTTTCATCAACTCTCTCTCCTTATTCACCCCTCCAAAACCAAAAGCCAGAGATGGCTCCTCCTCTTGTGCCCATGAAGATGAATCTTAGGAGTAGGAAGAGGAAGTGCCAGCAAAATCAGAACCCAGTTGCTAACAAAACTATGGTAACAGTTACAACAGCTCCAAGATATTCTACAAAGAGGTTGAATGAGTTGTGACTTCTTTTTTTTAAGCTGAACTTGATTTTTGTTTGTTAATTATGGGTTGAAATTTTGATTATTTGGCTGGTAATGTAGGTACAACGCAGCCGAGGAGAAGATGGTAAAAGTGATGAAGGATTTGGATGCCAAAATTGGTAACTCAATATTGAGGACATCACTAAGAGAAGAGGCACGAAGGCTGATTGCAGATCCTGGGTTGTTGGACAATTTGCTTGCACACATGGGAGGCACGGTGGAGCCAAGTGGGACCTTGAGGTTCGGGCGGCGATGCAATGCTAATGGAGCCACGGAGTATTGGCTGGAGGATGCTAATCTAGCTAATATCATACGGTCAGCTGGGATTCAAGACGCCTATTGGACCCCACCACCTGGGTGGAGCCCGGTGATAATCCCACTCAAGACCCCACCTGTGCAAAGTAAATTAAACAACTTAAGGAACAAGTGGCTTTGCTCCGAAGGTGATGAAGATGAATCATCCCTTCTTTTTTTCCTAGGATCAATTATAAGTCTCAAGGGGCATGTCTAAGAAAGAGTTAAGTCTAGTTGGATTGATATAAGCACTTAAGGAAGACTGTTCGACAATACACCATGTTTTTGTGACTCATAGCTTGGCCAGCGTCTATGTCATATTTGTTGTTGACATGTCATGAAGCAATGCTTTTATGAGGGGTTAAGAGTGCTGATACCGGTGTAGTCTGAATAAGTCTGGGGTATGTACGAGATGATTTCAAATGATGCACTTTTATTAGTTTGATGATGACTTAATAAAATGTGCTCTTGTAGCTGTACGTTTTTCTCGTAAGGTCGCATGACCCATTTCCTGGATGAGAAGAAGAGTGTATACAAGAGGTTTAAGAGGATTATGAGGTTATCACACTATATGGGTGAGTAGGAGATGGAATAAAATAATGATTAGGCACTAATCCTTGTTTTATGGCACTACACTAATTAAGGCACTATACCAACCTAAGCACTAATGCATGTTTTATGTTCTCTTGAGATGAGCTAAAACAACTCCTATAAATAGATGAAGTGTGTGCAAGTGAAAAGGGGATGAGAAGCATTAGTGCATACTCTCTACGTTGGTGTGTATGAGACAAAAAGTGTGAGTGCATATCAAAGAGTTGTAGTGAGCTTTACACCCACATAGAAAGAAACATCATATCTCCCTAAACACTCTCCTTTAGGCAATTCACCAAGAGCCTTGGTCTTGGGTACGTGGAATCAATAGAGTAACTTTCATAGCCAATCCAATGACCTTGGAGACGAAGAACGTGTAGAATCTTGTTGGCGTGCTCGTGACGTGGAAGTATCTCGACGGGCTAGTAATTGCAAGCTGTTTTTCACTCGGAATCTTCCGCAAGGTATGCAATACCTTATTGCGAATATATTAACAGTAATTAACACTAAGCAAGATATCAAGAGATATAGAGAAGCATCATTGACACAACAACAACAATTCAGTCTAATTCCATGAAGATATATTCTAGATTCCAGCATGAAGACTTGACCAATTGGAAGCAAAAGATGATGATAACTTATACTGAAATAATTTAGCAGAAGAAGAGATCCACAAGATTGAGAACATGATGGAAGCGTAAGAAAAACAAAATTCTCCCAACAACACAAGCCTCCATAATAAAAGTAGTAAGAGCAGCACCAATCCACGTTAACCATATCATCTAAATAGCCATAATATGAGTAGTAGAAGCAACACTTGTCCATCATTTGCGTAGTATCAAAATTTACAAAAGAAAGTGGGACCATGTTTAAAACTATACGGAAAGCAAAGAAGAAAATGTTCCTTGTCACCATCTAATATGCAAAAGTAAACTTCCAAAGCAATTTAAAAAATGAATAAGGGCATTATTATCCAACCACTACAAAATACGTTCTTATAAAATATTACGGACCAAATGAAAATTGTCCCAAAAGTTTATAATATAATGTTTCCATAATTATTTAAATTTCCCATTCAAATGTTTTTTTACTAACTTTTTCTTCTCACTTCCCGCTCTACTCTCCCCTCTCTTTTACGACCATGATTTTTCATTTTTAAGTTTTCTAAAATTACAAACTGGAGGAGGGTAAGATAGAAAACAAGGAATGGAAACTTTGACATAAAAGAAAAAGAAAGTGTAGAAATTGCGGAATGTTTTTGTTGTAAAAGTTAGGTTAGATGGAAGTAGTGGGACCAAAGAGACCGTCTGTTGGCAAATTTGCCCCTGAAAAATGCTTTGCTGGCAACATAAATCATTACACTTCGGTCTTTCATTGGCCAACATTAAACACTTTGGATTATACAAAATAGGGAAAAAAAACATAAAAAACAAAACAGACAGGGACCGCAAAGAAAAAAAGATAAAGTGAGATGCAAAGCATACATAAACCGGAAAAAGCGCGTCAAATAATCTGCTGATTATATTATTTGCTCTGTTGTTTGTCACTTCCGCAGTCCTTGAAGCCCACACACACACACACAAACTCTCTCTCTGTGCAAAACACATGCTCGCTGAGCTCTTGCTCAGATCCAGGTTTGTCTCCTCTTCAATCTCTTAAGCTTCCTATACCTCTGTTTGAAGTAACTTTGGGATTTAGATATAAGCTTCTGCTTCTGCTTCTGTTTGGTCTCTGAGAACAGAAGAGAAAAGAAAAACACTATTTACACATTTCTGGGTTTAGTGTTTTGGGGCTGTTTTGATCTTTCCAGATTGAAGTACTAAGCTCAAGTACTTTAGTTTTCTTGGGGTTAAATAAGAATACTAAGATTCGAAGTTTATATAGTTTTCTTAGTCATTTTTTCATGTTTTCAGCTACCAAACAAAAATTTAGTGTATTTGTGTGCGTGTGCTGGATAGATAAGTACATGAATTTTTTCCACTTTCAGTTTAGTGGTGATTGGTTTTCTAATAATATAGATTTTCTTTCACATTCAAGTTTTTGTTTTTATTATTTATTTATGAGGTTTTAGTTCTTTTTATAGGTTGAGATTTATTTTTTTAATTTATCTCTTTATTTTTTCAATTTCTAAGGGTTCTTATATGATAATATTTCTATTTTAAGGTTTAAGAAGCAGTCTCCCTCGTGATGTCAATTTGGTTGCTGAGAAAAAACTATAGAAATAAGGAAAAACATTTCAGTATTTCCGTCTGGCGTCTTAAAAATGAAAAGGTTTCGCACTTAATTGTGTAATTCCATTTTTCCATTTTGGATTTCTCATCCAAGAAATATAAAAAAGAATCAACCCAGATTAACTTTCAATGGCAAAATGCCTATTTGGAGAGATTTGTGAAGAAAAGTAGTTGTTGCCAGTGAGGTTTTTCCAATATTCTGTAAACCCCAATGGCTTTCAATTCCAAAATCAAATTCAGCCATAAATACAAAAATAAACTGATTTGGGTTGGGGGGTTGTCTTTCTAGTTAGCATGTAGTGACTTTCTGTTCCCACAGTTTGAACATAACAGATAGTGGTTATGGTGGGTGTTCTTGATGCAGGATTCCACAGAACAGGGTGTTTTTGACAAGTATTTGAGAATTATGTTCGCACGGTAGTTATGCAAGTTTGTTGCTGATCATAAGTTATTGTAGAATGACTTGAAGTTTTGTAATCTGGGAGAAGATAATGGAAGAAATACAATCACAATCAGAGAATTATAGGTCTTCCTCGTCTTCAGCAAGCAGTCCAGCAAGCAGGGTGCCCTCAAGTAACTTTTTCTACTTGCGAAAACCTGGCTCACTCAGACAACCCATCTCATTCGAAGATTCACCTGAATGGGAGGATACAGACATTGATGTTAGGGTGGAAGAAGGAGGTGACTCTATCAACATTGCAACCACACCGGTCTCCCCTTCTCTTTCAAAGCTCAATAGTGGGTCTTTGCCATCCCCACCATTACCAGAGGGTGCAACTGCAGTAAGAAAGATTGCAGGGGCTTCAGTTGTGTGGAAAGATTTGACTGTTACAATTAAGGGGAAAAGAAAATACTCTGACAAGGTTGTGAAGAGTTCAAATGGTTATGCATTGCCAGGAACTATAACAGTAATTATGGGTCCTGCTAAATCGGGGAAGTCTACGCTACTAAGGGCAATTGCAGGTCTTCAAGCGTGCACTTCTACTACCAAATTACTAATTGCATATTTAGAATTTTTCCTTTTCTTATCATGGGATGTTTGAGTGCTAACCACTGTTTGTTTCCCTTGCTTTAGGAAGATTGCCTCACTCAGCCAGAATTTATGGTGAGGTGTTTGTGAATGGCGCAAAATCACACATGCCGTATGGTTCATATGTAAGTTCCAAGTAACCATCAGCATTTTGTTCATTTTTTTATGTAGTTTTCAGCTCATGCATTCTTTTAATGCTTCCCCACTATTACCCAATTAATCCTGGATTTTGTTTAAGAGATTATTTTGTTTGTCATGAGTCTGTGTCCTTATTGTTCCTCTTATCATCTTTCTGCGATTTCTGTTACACTCTCACACGAATGGGGTGATTTGTATAAGAAAAGTTTATTCAAGTGATTATGTTAGCCTATGCTCTCAAATTAGTTTCAGCGTGATAGAATTTCAATTGTTTAACCTTAGTCACTGTGACATGTGCTTTTCTTTAAAAAGTTGTTTGTTTGTTTTTTCTTTTAACAGGGAGTGTGTACGAGGTCTTTTTTTTTTCTCCCTAGGGTTTAACTCTGTGTCTGTTATTCCAGCTTCATGCTTGTTAATCCAATTTGCAGGGTTTTGTTGAGAGGGAAATCACTCTAATTGGATCCCTCACTGTCCGGGAGTTTCTGTATTACTCAGCGCTGCTTCAGCTTCCTGGTTTCTTTTGTCAGAAAAAGAGTGTCGTAGAGGATGCTATCCATGCCATGTCACTGGGTGACTGTTCAAACAAATTGATTGGTGGTTACTGTTATATGAAGGGCCTTTCAAATGGCGAGAGAAGGCGTGTTAGCATTGCCCGGGAGCTTGTGATGAGGCCTCATATTTTATTCGTAGACGAGCCTCTTTATCATCTTGATAGGTAAACTTTATTTTGTTAGATTTAAAAGGTAAAAAATGGACTTGTGATAACTGCACTCCATGGGTTTTTAACACCATGGTTGACATGTACTGTTTTGTGTGCAACCATAAGCAAGCATATATTTTCCATGGGAGCATTCCCAACTAAAACTCATGTTTCTATGATTGTCCTTGAATTCTCTCAGTTTCATTGCATTACATGTTTGCCTAGCAATCGCAACTGGCCTGAGATCTTGAAAAATTGATATTGTAAAGAATTTACTTGATGAAATTTTTTTTTTCCGAGAATGAATTGGGATTACATTATAACTGATATAATGTGAAATTATTGCTGCATTGTTTCCTGAGGGATCTGCAGTGAAATTAAAAGGTTTTGTTTAGTCCTTCATAGATATTGCTCACCACAGTGACTGCATGCTCAAGAGCGATTGCCTTTCTATTGGAATATATTTGCTTCCTTGTAGTACCATATCTAAAGTGCTTTTGTTTTGTTCAGTGTCTCTGCACTTCTGATGATGGTAACGTTGAAGAAATTAGCAAGTACAGGTTGCGCTATTATATTTACCATTTATCAGAGCAGCACAGAAGTATTTGGCCTTTTTGATCGGATATGTCTGCTTTCAAATGGAAATACTTTATTTTTTGGAGAAACATTGGCTTGCTTACAGGTAAGTGATATTTAAATAAGTCTGTTTTGTCCTCCTTCTATCCGCTTGTGCATCAAATATTTAATTCTGGACTTGCTGACCCTAAAATATATGAATCATGCAAATTTTGATCAGGTGCTGTTTTCTTCTTGTTAGTGTTTGTATGTTTCATGCCATATTGAAAGAGAATAATTTTTTTGAAGGAAGAAGGAGAGAAGAATTTAAGAAACAACTTATGTTTTAAAAATTAGAACTTTAAAAGCTAATTTTTGGAAGCTAATTGGAGCATTGTAGGTAATTGCTAACTAACATACCTTATGTTGATGAAGCACTTCTCAAATGCTGGATTTCCTTGTCCGATTATGCA
Source organism: Prunus fruticosa (assembly GCA_018703695.1). Taxonomy (NCBI): domain Eukaryota; kingdom Viridiplantae; phylum Streptophyta; class Magnoliopsida; order Rosales; family Rosaceae; genus Prunus; species Prunus fruticosa. Next base: position 11,389,819 of record CM031922.1, read on the forward strand.
AAGTCCTTCTGATCACTTTTTACGCCAATAAATACAGATTTCGACAAGATCATTGCAATGTGCAAAAATTGGCAGGTAAATACTTGGGGATTGCAGTTTTTTCTGATTCCCATTGCATAAAGTGTATTGAAGATTCTTTAATTACTGCTCTATAATTTTCCATTACAAAAATAGTTTCAAAGTTGTAGGGCCACATGTTTTGATTTTGAATTAGAGGTGGAACGATGTGTAACAATATTTGTGGGCCAATATGTCTTAGACTTTAGCAGGACATTTACATTATTACTTTGTTTAACATATGCTTTGCATGGACTGCAACATGATGGCAGGATGACAATGGTGATTTTTCATCAGTGAACATGGATACAGCTGTGGCAATACGTACCCTTGAAGCAACTTATAAATCATCAGCTGATGCTGCTGCAGTTGAAACTATGATATTGAGACTTACGGAGAAGGTATAAGTTTGATATGCTCGTATCTATACACCATAAATCCTTGGTGCGTCTATGAGTGTGCAGCTGTGGTATTCTGCATCATAACTGGAAGTTTCATTTTTGCATGTTGTGTTCCATAACTTCGGTGATATATATGTATATGTTGGCTTCTGTAATTTTCTTAACTCCCAATTTGCATTTGCTTCTATAGGAAGGTCCAGTACTTAAAAGCAAGGGAAAGGCTGGAACTGCTACACGAATTGCAGTTTTAACTTGGAGATCATTATTAATAATGTCAAGGGAATGGAAATACTACTGGCTTCGTCTTATTCTTTATATGATTTTTACACTCTCCGTTGGTACAGTATTTTCTGGCTCAGGGCATTCTTTGTCTTCAGTTGTGGTGAGTTACATAACATCACATTTTTTCAATAATTTAGACAAAAAAATAAAAATTGCACATTTTGGAAAACATTTTCAGTTTTACATTTCATGAATGATCAATGATCACTTTCTTAGTTGAACAACTACTGTTTATTGGAAGGCTACTGCGACTAGTAATCTTGTTTCCTCCAACAAGACTTATCACTTCTGAATTCCTACTTTTCATTTTTCTGTAGCAAAATAGCTAAAATGTGTGTCATAATCACCAAAATAGTTACGTCTTCTGTACTGCTTTATTTTATGATCGTTCAGTTTAATTTTATTAAATATATCCTCCATATCGCCTACTGGCATTGTTGTTTGATCCCAATAAATTTTTTATTTAAGGAGATGCCTTACTCACATAAGCTAGAATTCAGTTCATATTTGAGTTAAATATAAAAATAGTCAGTTTATCCGGAAGGAGATTTTAAATAAGGGTGATGTGAGATAGCCACCAATAGTAGTCATTATGTGATTTGGTTGGATTTATTCAAATAACTTAGACTAATTAAGGATGCCAAAGTTAAAATATAACAGGTTTTTGAAATGAGAAGTCAGGTCAGCGTCAGAGGATTCAACTCCTTAGAATTCAATAGATAGCTAGTATCTACTTTGAAGACTCTTTTTTGGACTATGTTTCATGTGCCATAGTTTTTCAACTGTCAGCTTCCCAGAAGCCAATTTTGTTGTAGCTTGTCACCTGCAAGGCTTCCTATAGGAAAATCAAATGCTATAAGGAAAATCTCAATGGCAGATTTGATGGACCACTCTGCTTATAAACCTCCACTGGATATCAGCTGCATGACATTAGCACCCAAATAAGAATTTTTAACAAAATCTGTTCATGGTTTTTCTTAATTAATGATGAAGGTTTTACGTCAAGCATAAAATAATTACTCTTCAAGTCTGATTTTGGAAAATGTTATTGTTGCTTACCATCTTTATTTAGATGCATTTGCAAAACTTGTTTGTTTGTGTGGTAATTGAGTCAACTTTGTTTTTTTTTTTCACCTTCCATATGCTGAGAAGAGTTGCAGCAATGTATTATTTGTTTCTTCACTGCACTACTAAACACTGCTGGAGTAGTTTTATACTAAGTGCTACAGTATAAAACTGTAATATAAAATCTGTACACTGATTTTCTTTATAATGCTAAACCTTTTATGTCAAACGTAAGATGCGTAATTGTTGAAGTCTGCTTCGGGAAAATGTTGCTTATTGTCTTCCCCTCATGCACCCACACTATTTGTTATCTTGTGTGGCATCTGAGTCACTTTCTTCTTTGTTCAACTTTTATATGCAGACAAAAGTTGCAGCAATATTTGTATTTGTTTCATTTACTGCGCTACTAAGCATTTCTGGAGTACCTGCAGTTATAAAAGAAGTTGAGGTAACCCCTGCTTGTATTCTTTCTCAGAAGTTGACTTGAAGAAGCATTGAAATTTCCCAAGTTATGATTAATATAGTGCTAACATCTGTATGAATTATGCATATTATGGTTTGTTAAGGAAGAACCCCAGATCTTGTGCTGGTTTTTCTTGGCAATCTAGTCTTCGGTGATTAATCCTGTAGAAGATTGATCTCTCGTTTTAAACTTTGGCAGCTTTAAAGACATTTCATCAATTTAGGACAATGATAATGGTATACTAATGACCCGTGAGTTGTGATCCAGTGGTTGGGGGACTTATTGGGGAACAGCCTGTTTGGGGTTCGAAACTCACTGAGGTACCTAACTAGCAATTTATTGCTAGAGTTTGGAAGATAACTCATCTTCCAAACTGGGGACTACCTATCTAGCACTTTGTCAGTTTGGCAGATGAGTCAGCAAAGCTGACAAAGTGGAGTTCTGGGTTTAAAAAAAAACAATAAAATAAAAAAATAAAAAATTGGTATACTAATGCCACTTTAAGTGACTGGTTTTCTCAAGGAAATAATAGACAAGCTTACGAACTAACATTAGCTGTTGGACTGTGATTAAGTCTTCCAGGCTCACGTATAAGATTCCTCTGCCTCTTCAGGATCACATGCAAACTGGGGCATGGTTATTCAATACATCAATTCCCTGAAATGCAGAGGTGGAATGGCTTTATATGAGTCTTTCAATATACATTTAACAGAACACATGAACTGCATGGTTCCAAAGATATGAAAGTAGTGAAGAAAAAACAAAAATGAAAAACCGGTTAAGCTTTTTACGCATTATTTTTAATAGGACATTCTGATAAGTAATGTAATGTTGTGTTCATTTTCTTGATTCTTCTGATCAAACTGATTATGAATTATGCAGGTATACACAAGTGAAGAATCAAACCCCCATTTGGGGGCACTAGTCTTTTTGTTTGGGCAGCTTCTCTCTAGCATCCCATTCCTGTTTCTCATCTCCATTCCATCAAGTGTCGTCTTCTATTTCCTTATAGGATTGCGAGATGAGTTCAGCTTGTTAATGTACTTCATGCTGAATTTCTTCATGTGCCTCTTGGTAAATGATGGATTAATGCTGGTTGTTGTTTCTTTGTCGCGAGATGTTTTCTGGAGCACCCTGACTCTGGTATCTGTACAAGTAAGTTCCTCTATCTCAATTCAAAGAATATACATGAAGTTTCCAATGTCGGCATGTTCAGCATTGACTCATCTGCAACCCAACAAGAACTTTTACATTTATTACATGTCATACTGCCTTTGCCTGCTCGAAGATAGTTTAATTTTGTATGGACTTGAACAAATACTACTGTGAAACCAAAACCTAGATTGTGTATCACAAAATACATGGCACTTGTGGTGTTTTGCGACATGGTGTGTGATAAAAGTGACTCATGTAACATATTAGTGAACTATTATCCATCTGCTGTTCTTCTGGTCATGATTGATAGCTGGTATAAGTTATAATCAATTTCCTAGCTTTCGCTAATCTTACAGTGAATGTGTGTGAAATTTCAGGTGGTAATGATGCTATCGGCGGGGTATTTCAGAATTCGAAATGCTTTGCCTGGGCCAGTGTGGACATATCCAATATCCTATATTGCTTTCCATACATACTCTATACAGGCAAGAGAATTTACAATGTCATTTGCAATTGTTTTTCCTCTCTGCATAACAATGCTGACAAACTGTTTTCAGGGAACTTGGTTCAGTTTCAAATTTCTCGAATTTTGTGACAAAGGAAAAAAGCATTTCAGAGTCTTCTTCACATTTGAAATTCAAATATTTCATATTCTTGAACTAATTGGCTAATTTTAACCTCTCTGACTGATGGTTTTTAGTCTGTTGACTACATGTTATAGGGGCTGTTGGAGAATGAGTACATAGGGACTTCCTTTGCAGTTGGGCAGGTAAGGACCATATCTGGGTATCAGGCACTTCGTAGTGCATACGACATCTCTCCGGACAAAAATTCCAAGTGGCAAAATTTATTGATCTTATTTCTAATGGCAGTTGGGTATCGTATTCTCGTTTTTGTTGTACTGTACTTTCGTGTAGGGAAAAAAAAGTCTATACATAACATTTTCAAGTGTAATCGGGATACAACAAACAATGCAAGATGAATGAAGTCGCCACTTGCAATGAGTGTTGTTTGGCTGTCACATTTTTGTAATTCCCTGTTGTCCTTTGGCATGTGCAATTTTGCTATGAACCTGCTATGATATATGAAATGATAAAGTGCATATTTTAGGGAGCTTTTGCTGATTATTTCTTTTGTTGCAAACTTCTTGGAGCCCTTTCTTCCTTCTTGTTCTAAATTTTTACAGAGCTGAGATCTGCAGTTCATGCTTATTTTCATCCAAAGTTAATGTGAGAGGAGAATCACCTTCGCGGTAACTTCTTGCAATTGGAACATAGTTTTGTACATAGGCTAGGCAAGTAACCCTACATATTTTTAAGTAAAAACAAAAATAGATGCAAAGCCCATTTACATAGGAGTATATACAACATCTATTTTAAGGCAGCCAAACCTTTAGCCAATAAACAAAGGCAGAGGAGTAGTATATACAGAAAGATAAAAAGAAAAAACAAGGTTTGGAAAGGAAAAAGTTTCATCTTTTGGGTCATAGAGGCCCGTATTTACAGTCACATCTTGGCCTTTAGGGCCTTGATAAAACTGTCCATATTTTTCTCTGATGATCCATTGGGTGTCAATGCATCCTCCAATGTCTTCTTGACCTTGACAACTGCTTTCCTGTATTCATCCCTTGATTTTCCATCCATCAAACGGTTGATTTTCTCCGAAACTTCCTCTTTACTGACCGCCCTTCGATCGCATAAGTTGATCCCAATCTTCCAATCGTCAACCACTAATTTTCTGTTGGTGAATTGATCAGTAAGTAAAGGGAAACACAACATTGGGACACTACACCAAATACTTTCCAACGTTGAGTTCCATCCACAGTGAGTCAAGAACCCTCCGATAGCCGGGTGGGTCAGGACCGCCTTTTGAGAGCACCAAGGTATGACAATGGCCCGGTCCTTGACCTGCTCTCTAAAGCCCGCCGGCAATGGTTCGGTGTCATTTGAGCTCACGATATCGGACCGAAGCACCCAGACAAAGTTCACTTTGCTAAGATGAAGCCCATTAGCAATCTCTATAAGGTCCTTTTTGGAAACATGAGCATAGCTACCAAATGAGACATACAAGACCGAGCCCTGGGGCCTGGTGTTGAGCCACTGGGTGCAGTCTGATTCGGACCACAGGCTCGTAGCCACGATATTCTTGTTGAATTTAGCAGGGAAAATGGGTCCAATAGCATAGAATGGCGTCTTGGCTTGCAGGGCTGATATGGTCTCGGCCTCAATCTCCTGCACTGTGTTGCACAGATGGAAATGTGCACCTCTGGCGTCCTTGAATGCATTGAAAATGATATGGTGGCACACAGATGTTGTATCAGTCTCCTGCAGAAATGACATCATGTCCTTTGGTTCGATTGCTCGCACTCCTGGTACGTAATCTATGGTGTCCTCGCGCACATCTAATCACAAGAAAACCAAAATCATATATGCATCTTAGTAATTTATAAACACAAACAAGAGATTTTAATCCGCCATTATCACATTTATGGACTACATTGCTAGCATATCCATCATAAATGCGAAACCCATGTAGAATTTGCTATTTTTCTGGTCTCCGGTAGAATCTAACTATGCAAGTCGATCCCATCTCTGTAAGAGAGATATGATTGTTGTGCACATGATGCAAATATTTTTGGGCTAGATTGTGCATATGTTGTCAGAATGTAAATATGTTTATGAGTCATTGCACGATTTAAATTGAGAGTTTAACTTCATAACATTTAATATACATAACAAAAGAACAAATATATTTAATGTTCTTTTGCTAAATTCAAACGTCAAATTATTATACTATAATCTGGACACCACACATTCAAACAAGAATTCGCTTCACAGAGGATATAGAGTCTAACCAATATGTCAAATGTCTATCCAATTAATGGTCTAGATGGATAAGGTGACAACATTTACGCATCATTATCCTATTAATAGCAGTAACTTACCCTGACATGCAAAATGGCCATTCTTCCGAAGAAGATCAAGATGATAATACAAAGTGAAAACCAAAGCAGGTTCTGTCCAGAAAGAAACATAAAGCAGCCCAAACTTCTTGGCAATCTTGGACGGCCACACGAAGAACGTGTCAGCTATTATGCAAGTAACCGGTGTGGTGTCAGCCGAAGACTTAACAACCTTTCCCACGACCTCCTCCGCGTGGGCTGAAAACACATGCAACAAAGAAGCCATGAACTGGTCATGGTTGAGGGACCGGTCGAACTCGATGGGGAGGCCATCTGAGACCGTAGTGTAGTCTATGTCGAGCCTGGAGGACTCACGTACGTAGGCAAAGGGATCGCTGCCGGAGTCTGGTTGGGCTTTGGAGGTTTGGTGGTGGATGGAGTGGGTGTTGATGAAGGTGATCTTAAAGCCACGTGAGGCAAGCTTGATGGCTAGATGGACGGATGGGATTACATGGCCTTGGAGAGGGTAGGCGATGAAGATGGCGTGAGGGCGCTTTTGGTGATGGGTATTATGAACTGAGTCTGCCATTAACGCATGAATTAAAGATGAGTTGCAAAGAGAGAGAAAGGGAGAGAAAGAGGGAGAGAGATATATATTTGCTAGGTTTTTGGATGTTAAGGTTATGAATCCCAAGTTGTACGGTCCTTGATTTGACTCAAATAGAATATGACTGAATTTGCCTTTCTTTGCGGAAATACATTTTGGTTGATCGAGAGCAAGTAGTGAATAATGATTGGTATCAATTCATGTTGAATTTTAAGCTATTTCCAAATTATTACTCAAGTTCTTATTTGAGGGATCCTCAACTGAAGCTCTTTGTTTAGTTCCCTTTTATTGAATGATACCATTTAGGGTATCCTATGAAATTTTTTTCAACATCCAAACCGTATATTTTTCAAGTCTTCAAGTAAGTTTTTGCAGAATTGATATTTGAATATCTAAAAACCCAAGCCCATTTCAGTTTAAGAAGTAAAAGGGATAAAAGCTTATAAGGTGTCTTGTGTTGTGGTGACTAAGAAAAATCTTAGTTTTTTTTATTCAAAAACATTAGCTAGCTTAATCCTATAGGTATTAGGTATACACACTGGATTAATAGGTGTATTTATTTTGGTTAATAAGTTAAAATTTAAAGATAAGATAATAGGTTAAAAGCCGATGATCATTTGGCCGATGACAGTTTAGTCTCCACTAATTAAATACTATTTTATCAAATGACATTTAGGGTTCTCTCGTTTTTCTCCTGAAAATGGAAATACCCCAATTCCTGGATAAGTTAGCCGCAATTGCATAACAATATTCATGCATGCCAAAGTGCCAAGCGGCTGTTTGTGTCTTTATCTTCCCTCAAAATGTGGCTTCTAAAAGTTCAAAGCTTACGATCAAGATAAAGCATACATGGATTTTACACAAATCTTTAAGAAATCAAATTCCTAATCTCTGGATCTGTTAGGATCATTTTTTTTTTGGTCATACTAACTTATGTACTCATCTTATTAAAATATCAATAACGCTCCGGGCACCAGGGACGGAGCCAGAATTCAAACTTTTGGGGGGCCAAAAAATTAACATGTACCAAACATCTAGAGCAAGAAAAAAAAAAGATTGCAGAAGAAAAATTAACATGTATTAAACTTATTTTGAAATACGTTAAGCTCTGTAGCCATTTTAATTTTTTTTAATTAAGTATTTTTAACCTATTTGGTTAGTTATGATAAGAATTAAGATTTTCCAACTAAATCTATCCAAGTATAGCTATTTATTTTAAATTTTTATACTAAAGAAATCAGTATCTATTAAAGCCCAAAAGAGAAAGATATAAAAATCAGCAAAGAAAAGCCAATATAACTTCACATTATTACTCAAAATGAATTTATTAGGGTGGCCATTAACTTCAAACATGCAAAATCCTTTTAATATTTTACAATACATTGCCTTGATTGATGAAAACTTAGAAAACATTGGAGGGGAGAGGGCCACCTCTGGCCTAAAGGTGGCTTCGTCCCTAACGGGCACCAACTTGTTTACTGACTTTTGGAACACACGTGGCACATAACATGACAACCCATGTCATCAGTGGCGTAGCTATGAATTCTCTTAAGGAGGGTCAACATTATTAGCCTGAGAAAACCGTGAATATTAACATAATATTTTTTTTATTGTATAATTTAATTGTTATCTACCAAAATCATAACCCACATCGCACAATAAATTACAAAGAAATAATTTGACATGAATCAAATCATAATACATTGCTCAAAAGAAACTGAATGGACTTGGTATTGAGAGATTTACTTGACTAATGGCCGATTCAATAACAAAAACTATAAGAGAACTCAATAAATGAAAGAATAGAAAGATTGAAGTTAAAAAGGAGAATAGAGTAAAGATAAATATAAGAAAAACTATAGAAGTAAAGAATAACAATTAACTAGAGTTAGAAAGTTAGAAGGGTCATCTATAAAAGAAACACAAGAAAATCAAATATATCACATAACAAATGCATTTGTTGCATAAATTGGAGGAGGGTCAGCTGACCCTTGTGGGCCTTAGCTGGCTCCACCATTGCATGTCATCTATTTTAATTACATAATTTGTTTTAAAGAAAAAAGTATTTCACATAGCAAAAATAAAAAAAGAAAGAAAAAAAGAAAGAAAAGAAACCCAACGATTTTAGATTTAGGGATAAACTCATCCCTTTCGTCTTCCTCCTTTCCCCTAAAAAACCCTAGAAATTCAACAGTCTTCCATTGAAGAACTAAAGCTCTTGTCGCAGGAGTCGGGTGATCACACGAAGGTCGTAGAAGTTGCTATAACGGTGAATTTTTACACTCACATTTTAATACTAGCCTCTCTGCACGCGCTTTCGAGCTTGCGAGAGACTTTTTTTAAAAAAATTTAAATTTATTTTAGAATTAAAAAGATAATGTGTAGTTGTGTTTCATAAAAATAGGATCCATTATCTGAATTTTCTTTTAGTTTTAATTTTTTTAAATATAAAAAATTGTAAATTTACCATATTATCCTCATTTAATTAATAATTTCAATTCTTAATGTTTGTATTAACCAAGGGTATTTTCTAGTATTTTGAATGTTTCACCATTATCTGCCTTTTGCTTTATATATATAGATAAGAAAATGTTATTGGTTCCTTATGTTTTTCATAAGAGAAAAATTGCACTTTAAGGAATGCTGGATGACTCTTTTGTAGTGTCAATGAGAATGAAATTAGGGTTGTTGTATGCATTCCATCTCTGTTCATCTGTGACATATAATATATGCACTCAATCTCAACTAATTTGACAGTAACACAAGTTCTCTCCCGCTTCACTCACTTTGTAAGATCCAGCATTTTCTAGACTGATTATATATATGTTCCCGGCACCATTGGTTTGCAGCTAGGCTTGTAATCTTCGCATGGCCCCATGGTAATAAACGTCACGTCTGCAACTTTGTATACAAAACAAAAAAATTTAAGAACAAAAACAAAATTCAAATTTCTCCTCAAGGTAAGACAACGAAAAAAAGCACCATGAAAGGGCCTCTTGTTTGACCAGAAAAGTTGATGAAGGCCATATCAACAAGGATATTTGTTCTTCCCTTTGCTATAAGTGAATGTGATGGATGATTGAATCATATGGTGTGAGCATGTCGATCTTGTATTCCCTTACTGAATGGAAGGAACGGTTCCCCTACTCGCTTGCTAATGGACTACAGCCGGAACCAAGGCACAAATTATATACCAAGTCTTTCCTATTCCAAGCAGTGATCAGCTCCTTAAATCAGGACATGCTACTGTAAATTTTCTGTGACTAACAAGATAAAATTTAAAAAATGTTATGGTGACTATTACACAGTGATGACTTTAGATTTTAGTCGTAGTTTTCGGATTTAGAATTTGTAAGGGTTTCAAATGCATTGTTTGTAAATTGCAATAGTGTTCGAACGTCTGTAAATTAAGGCCCGTTTGCATTTCTGCTGTTTTGTGAACACCTTTTTGGAAGGTTGAATTTTACTCATAGAGAATTTGAAATTAGGCAGAAGAGAAACAAGAAGAGACCTTGTCATAGTCCAAAGTCTAAATTCCAAAGTCCATTGCGAAAAAAGCCATAATATTAAATTAATAGTTTGGTGATGTTTCAACGCGTTGGTGTGGTTTGGTCCCCGCCCCCTTACGGCATCCAATCGTATATTCCAAGTTGGTCAGGCGTTTCACGCGCGAGCCTCATGCATTCTTGGCCCATTGAATTCTATGGAGGCTTGGTATTTGCTGACAACGGAGGGGCTCCAATTCCCAATTCCCGCGAAAACCCCCAAAATGCCAAACAAGAACAGCTCCCTCTGAATCTCTTCTTTGATTCTTCAATCAATTTCAATTTCAATTTCTTTGTCTCGAAACTGAAACAAGCTACGATTACCAATTCAAATGGCGGCCATGGCGATGGCGATGGCCGGGTTGATGAACGGAGAGAGAGCAGTGGTGCTTCTTTTCATCGGTCGTGTCCTCTTCTCCCTCCCTCTCTCTCTCCTCTTCCACGGCATCGCCCTCTCTCTCCTCGCTCTCTCCGCTCTCTCCCTCGACATCCTCGCCGACTCTTCCACTTCCCTTGCCCAATTCAACACCAGGTCTTCTCTCCTCTTTCATTTTTCTAAATCTAAGGGTTCTTCAACTTCCTCAGATGATGACTGCGGGCATTATTGTAATTTTCATTGTTTCAGCCCTGGTGCTTCGTCGGGTATACTGTTAGGGGCCGTCACGTTGCCCGCTGTTGTGATCTCCAAAATGATACAGCTCTCACGGGCGTTCTCCTTGGACCAAGTTGGCATTGAAGGTACTGGTTTCGTTTTTTGACTTAATTGGACCGTTATCTTGTGGCATCTAAGCATCTAAACATTAGTTTTAAAGCTCTGAAATTTAGAGACATCATTAAGTTAAAATTTTAAATTTCATTTCATTTTTGTAAGGATGAGCTAAAAGGTTCAAGCCCTCATTTTCGACAATTAATTTAATGCTGGCAATTTGTTCTTCATACTATAAAATGTAGCTGAAACGAGTATTTTCCTACCTGAGATGAGGTGATAGAAATGACATGTTTAGCATTCCGTTAGCTGGGTACGTAGGTCCTTATAGCAGAATGTTTCTTCTCTTTTGGAGATCATGAACCCTCCTTTTCTCTTTTCTTGATGCAAGATTTTGTAACGTTTTGTGTTAACTGGTAACTCTTTTCATTTATTGCTTTTATTTGATTTTACAAATTTCCCACCTTTTCTGTTCACCATATGACTCCTCTCTAATATGTTAAAATCTGTTCAATATCTGTACAGAACTTGAATCTTTGACGTTGCAATACTGGGCTGCTTCTGCCAGCTGCCTGAGTGTGCTTATCTTCCTCTGCATAACTCTATGGCGGGCACCTGAGAATATGCCTCCTCCACCTGCACATAATGTTTTGCATGCAAAATTTAGCTTAAGTTGCATAATATTACACACAGCAGTGAGCTTTGTGACTTTTGGTACAGTATCTCTTACTAGTAAGTGGTCTGCATCTCTTTCAAATCCTTTTTTTCTGAATTGATTTAGGAACATGGAAACTGTTCTCTGCTTGTGGTTAAGCCAATATTAATTGGACAACTGAATCTTTATTTGCTCCTTCCATTCAGGCTTTGAGACTGCATTGAAGTTATTGTGGATGCTCTGTCACGGATTGGCAGCTGTAAAATTAATTCAGCATGTTATTAAAACTTTCCCATCTTGTGCTTCCATTGGTACATGCCTTGCTACTTTTTCTATTTCACTTCCTCTTTCTTGCAAAATGCAATGGAGTTTTTCTTACTGATTGAAGAAGGGAAAAAATGTAACTGCTAAATGGAAATAGTTTAGCTTGTTAGGTAGCAGTTTACTGCCCATAGAGTGTTCATGTTGCCCTCATGTTTTACTGGCTTTTAGCGGTTACGCAATTAAAAATTGATGCAACCTAGTTCATATGTTCTGACAGATATTTAAGTTCTTTAAACATTACCTGTCTCAGTTAACTCATCTTGAGTACTTGCAGTTCAATTTGTATATTATTCGTCACCAAATGATCAGATCACTCTCTCTCTCTCTTCTTCTCATCTCTTCGTGCTTGCTTTCTCTTTCGATTTCTCTCTCTCTTTGTGAAAATCGTGTGTTGAGGTATTTCTTGATCTTTTCTCTGTAATTGTTGATGTTCTCTTTTCTTTATTATTTTTTTTATAGGGGAATCATGTCTGGTGACTTCAGGTCTTGTTCTCTATTTTGGTGACATGTTGGCATATACCATTGAAAAGGTTATTGTTTCTGCTCAATTTAGCTATGTTTTCTCTTGACAAATTTGCTTTATATACTCATCTTATTGTTGATAACATTGCTCACATAGGTGTCTGGGTTTACTATGAAATCAGAGGTGGTACAATATGGAAGTAAAAGAAGTGAGATAAGTATTATTATACAGGTATGTTTCTTTACGAGGTGAAATTCGTTGCAAGTGGTATGACTGGAATCCAAAGGTTGTTCTTTTTTTGTGTGCAGGGATTGCTGCTTGGCCTTCTTCTTTTTCCAATGGTCTTTAAATTTGTTCTTCGAATATGGGAATCCACATTCAGTACAGCCCGTTCTGAAGTTAGGACAAACAACGAGATTTGGAGATCTCTTATCTTCTTTTCTTCCCTTGGATTTATCATGATTGTGATCATTCCATCATGGATGCAGTTGGTTCAGGATTTTCATATGCATCCGTTGTTATGGTATTACCCTTCATAAATTTGATTTTAATGATACTTGTTTACTTCAACTGCATTGTTTTTATTATCTTCTAACCAACGTGGTTATTGGGTTTTTGTTTGGTGGTAACCCAACACTATAGGTAGGTAATTGATATTTCAAGTAACTGGTGCTGTGCTTCACAGATGCATGGACTGAAAGCTTTGCATGGTATTTAATAGAAAATCAAATGCTGCAGTCCATTACATACGTTTTTAAGACTACTAAAAAACTAGGCCCTAATGACACAAGTCATAAGTTGCTTCTGTGCTTAACATGGTGAAATATGCTGGAGTGGGGAAACAATCATAATATACAAGTGCTCTGAAGTCTGAACTAGATACCAAAGGGTCTGCGTGCATGTTGATATCATGCATAGGTTGCGACTCCACGTGAATGCGCGAAACTAGATAATGAACACAAATCTGAATCAAGTATCACTTCTTATTGGTCTGTGCAGTTGCAAGTATGACTTAGGCGAGAGGGAGAGATTGCAATCAGTGATGCCAGCGAAACTGCTTTCCATAGGTTGTGATGTAGGCCTAGAATTGCAATTAACTGGACTTTCTTTATACTTAATTGGTTAGCTATTTTTAAGCTTCAAGTTCCCAATTTTATGCTTGTCATTTTGGTTGCTTTCACACAACTTGAAGTACATCAATCCACATGTGCACAAATGCATAAATATTTAATTCGAAGCTCACAATATATTTCCTATACCATGGTACGCCAACATCTTCTGTTCTTTAGTGTTGAAAAGTTTGACATTTTATCTATTTTTACTTCCCCATGTATCATGGTACGTTGGAATTCCAGTTTTGGAGAACTGGATTGCCAAAATACCATGAATTGGGTACATGATCTGGATTTGGGTTGTAATGGGTATGCAATTTGGTAACTCTATGGCAAACCTTGCATGGGATATCACTTGTATAAGGTTCATCTAAGTTTTCCTTTTGTTGCATAACTTGGCTACTTGCTGTGAATGATACTGCTTTTGGTTCTATTTACCAAAAATATCTAATCTATTCTGCCAGATGGCTATCTTATGTCAGCATCAAATATTTTTTCTTTGACAGGGTACTTTCATTTATTTTTTCGGAACCACTTAAAAGATTATCCTTGTGTGTCTACTGGATGTGCGTGATATATGTGTCTGTTCTAAGGTTCTACAACATTTCAAAGAATAGCAAGATTGAGAGGATTCTACTACGAAAATACTACCATCTGATGGCTGTGTCAATGTTTCTGCCTGCTCTTATCTTCCAGGTGACTTAGGACTAAGGATTGACTGTCATCCTGGTATATAATCTGCGTCTTCATTCTGGTTGTGTTTAGATATGCTCACTGTATGTTTCTTTTTCAGCCGGAGTTTCTTGATCTATCATTCGGTGCAGCTTTGGCAGTTTTCTTGGCATTGGAAATTATTCGAGTAAGTTTCCAAACTAGCACCTTATGTTAATGTCTACAAAGAGAGAGGATATAAGTCTGTCTTTCTTATTTCATTTTTCTCGACCATATCTTTGTGACTAGGTGTGGAGAATTTGGCCATTGGGACAATCCATACATAAATTTATGAATGCTTTCACTGATCATCGTGACTCAGATCTTCTTATTGTCAGGTATGATGCAAAGCTTTAAACACATAAGTTTGATGCAAACCCAACTGTGTTGTTTTTTATGTTGTTTGCTTTTTTCAGCCACTTTTCACTCTTATTGGGATGTGCTCTTCCTATTTGGATGTCTTCTGGGTACAATGATCGACCCCTTGCCCCCTTTTCTGGAATTTTAAGCCTCGGAATTGGAGATACAATGGTGAGTGTGCTTGCACTCGATGACCAGGACAGGAGTTACACCTATTGCTTAATTGATTGGAATTTTTTTTTGTTTTTATGCCCAGGCATCAGTTGTTGGGCACAAGTATGGTGTCCTCAGGTGGAGCAAAACTGGCAGTAAGTAATTCTATTGATAAACTTCACCAAAGAAGGTGTTTCCATTAATTTTGTTAATGTACGCAAAACTTTTCCTTGTTCACAGAGAAAACAATTGAAGGGACTGCAGCTGGTATAACATCTGTCTTAGCTGCTTGCTCAGTTCTGCTTCCCCTTCTAGCATCAACTGGATATATTCTTACAGAGGTAGGCATATCTGTCTTTCTCTCTCTGCCAAATTAGCAGATGACCGTTGCTCAATGAACCTATTACTTAGATAATGGAACTGGTTATTTGGTTGAAATTGGTTTATTAAAGGAATTTCTGAATAAGATACCTAATTAGTCGCCTAATTATGGAGTCAAGTGACCTAGACGAGTTGAGGTGCACTCTAAGAACCAGATTAGCTATGCAAGTGCAAGTAGTTCAAGTCCATTTAGTGTTTCCTAATTTAAAACAAAGATGCGGAGGCACCGAGTTGAGGCCGAATTAGCAGTGTTTTTGTGCTTCAGGTTTTTTGTCAGCATGGTTAAAATGCATGTGATTTATGTATGAGGTTTGCTAATGCTTTGCATTGCATCTTTTATTGGTGCCTGAATCTTCTGTTCCCCCACCCCATTTCTCCCCACCAAAATAACAAAGAGAGGCATACAGAATGTCGTCATGGTAGCCAGTGATTTCTCTATTCCCATCTTATATGGATTTGTTCCTTCATCTGCTCATGATTTTGATGCCTAACTTTTACAGCATTGGGGCTCTCTTCTCGTAGCCGTGACTGTGAGTGGTTTGTTGGAGGCTTACACGGCACAACTTGATAATGCTTTCATACCACTTATATTCTACAGCCTTCTCTGTCTGTGAATGCCGCTCCAACCTCCTGGACGGAACATAGGTATGGCAGTGGGCAGCGACGAGACCTGCCTAAAATCATCTTCTTTTACATTCATGTACATACTTTGAGCACCTTTTTGTAGATATACAACTAATCTGCTGACAGAGGATACAAACAGCCTGTTGTACTTTAATTTCTTCATAGGTCGAAATGATTTTTGTTTTAGGCTTTAGGAATACATATAAAGGGCAGTTCACTCAACTGTGTCAACATAACACACAAGAATTCACTTTTGTAATTAAAATTCTTTATTTTTCCCTGAGAGAAGGGAAGGGGGTTGGAGGTTGGTTAGGGAGATGAACAAACGAGGGATGTAGATTTTGTTCTGATACAGATTTAAGTTGTATTAATAATACAAATAGATTTTCTTTCCTTTTTGGCACATTATTATTAATCGACTGCAGAATGTTATTTTTCATCCATTATGAATTCATAAGTTTGCATTATGTTCAAACCAATTAAGAAACAAAATAAGGGTTAAGTACCCTTTTGGTATCTGTTTTTCTCCAATTTCATTTTGGTCTGTGTGTTTGGAATTTGATCAATTTGGCCCTTGTGTTTTATCCTTGCCACGCATGCTTGAATTAGACGGAAAGGACCAAAATGGTTTACAGTGACCAAATTGAAAATCTGAGTAAAAGACACGGATCAAGGGATCCATTGCTGAAGATTTTTTTAAAATTTGTTTTGGTTGTAATCAACAATTGAGGGAGATTCAAATTTGGGACATTTTCCACTTTGAACGTTTAGAAGAGAAGTAGCCCAAGATGGTCTACTGCTTCTTGGATAAACGAGACATAATAACTGGTAAAACCCACAAGAAATTTGAAAGCTCATATATCTACATGTTTACATGCAGTTACCTGAAAAGAAAACATAGCTATTAATTTCTTTGGTGGCAAAAGCCGTAAACAATATGGCACATATATATGCTTAACATATCCTAAAATTCATAATTGGAATTAGTTAGTGAATTATTTGGAATAAAACTTTCGTGATAAAATTTCTTATTATTTGGGGGAAGGCTCTCAAATACCATTATTACTTTCAACTAAACACTATTACTATAATAAATAACCTTAGTACATCAATATCATCTCAATATGTTGTCGATATTATCCATTTTTTGCATAAAAAAATAGTCAAATAGAGTCTTGATATGACAACAAAGTATCAATATTTTGTCGATATTATTGATAGTAATCTTAGTATTTGATAGCATTTCCCAATTATTTTCTAAATAACTTCTCCCTACCCCTAAAGTTGAATTAGGTTACTTTTTATTAATTAAGAATGGATTGTTTGGTTTCGGGTACCAATGGCGAACCTATTAAGGTCCAATGAGGTGCAATTGAACTTCCCCTCGCCAAAAAAAAATCAATGTAGGTGCTTCAAATTGCCCCTATGCTCAAACTGGTGGTGGTGCACTCTATGTGTTCGACAATGCAAGCAGTAGCGCATCGCGCGATTTTTTTTTGGGGTCTTAAAAAAAAAAAAGAAGAAGAAAGAAACCGGATTCATGGGCTTTCAACAAGGCTTGCATTTCGTGGGCTTTGAACAAGGATTCTTTCTTAAAACAATTCTTTTCGTGGGCTTTAAACAACAGTTCTTTCCTAAAGCAAATCTTTAAACAAGGCAAGCATTTCGCGGGCTTTAAGCAATGGAAAATACTGCGTACCACATTTATATATACTACATTGTGTATCACCTCTTAATAGAAGTGGTAAGCCTAGCATTACCTTTTAGCAATTCTCCTTTTTTTTTATATTGGTTTTGGTATGAGGTTTATGAAACCTCGTCGAAAACAATTGCAGGTTAATTGAATAGCTATTTTTTTTCTATTACTTATGAATGACATTGGTATGGTTTAAATTATGAGAATATTTGGTTGTCAATTTTTTTTATTATAAAGCTTTTAGCCTTTTAAAATTGCATACCCTCTAAAAAAAAATCTGAATCCAACGGTGCATGCTATATTGCTGATATTTGATAGACTTTTTGTCTTGATTGATATTCGGAAATATCAACCAAATATGGACCAAATATCTACAATGTACGTTGTAGATTTGTAGTCGGTACCGGCCGACCACTCCTCTTTTGCATTATTAAACTATACCGTTCAAATGTTCGTGCTTCTCTTTTGATCCATGGGTTTCTTCACAACCATGTTCACATATTCTCCTCTCAAATAGCATTTTGCCAAGTTCATTTTCATACGTTGGATAAATACTATTCAAAATGATGGAGCCCTCTCCGTACCTCATCACCCCAACTAAAAGCTAAAAGAAAGTAATCAGTGAACAGACAACTATAAAAAGAGGCAACCCTGTTAATTAGTTTCATTTCCCAGAAAACATATGGAGCCTATTGTCGAGACCTTTTTCAATAATGAATCAATCTTGAACCTGCATTTTTGTTCTCTCTAGCAACCGCAACATCACTTTCGATCTTTTATGTTTTATGTCGTGGACAAAATGGTGGACCTTGAGATTGAAAAGGCACAAGACTAGACAAGTAAGTGAGCAATTTCATGTGCAAAATTCAAGCATTATGGCCTGTGGGCTGCTGCAAATGCCCCCAAAAATTATGACCACCTGGAAGAAGCAATTACGGTTGTTTCAGTTTTGTTATAGAAGACAAACTTAGAGTTTAAGCACCTTAATTTGTTACAATGAATTGTGTTGTCTTAAGTGTGAAGAGAAACATGATTCTGGACAAAGCAGAGCTTTCTTAATTGTGTTTGTATATATGTGAGAATAAAGGTGAAGAATATTTGATGAAATTGCATGTATATAGTTCCTGAGAATAGAATCTGCTGGCTCATTTCATATATACCATGAATGACTTAAACTAAAAGTTACTCACAAGTTCATTGTCCAATGATTAGGAGTGTCATATTACTTGAGTTATTATTTAGAACACACAAACACACAAGAATAGGAGTAAAACGTATGATAAGAATGTTAAATTTCAGAGAGACGGCCAAACTTAAATTTGGAGATGAAAAAATTACTGTTAATTTTATAAGTCAAACCCAGGTTAATTAAAAATAGTCCACCTCTCTTTGTTGAAATAAGCCTATCCCAACGGTAAGATTTCTTCTCTAGAGACACCCACACACATCAAACATCATGTTTTTCTATTACCCATCCATGTATAACTTTATATTTGAACTTGAGAGCTTAGAAGTAGTAGGTCTCCTCCACTTTAAAATTGTATCAACCTATATCCAATGGGTTCTTATTAGTAAGTTTCTCTCTTACTTTTTGTTTAATTTCCAAATTCAATTGTTATTGTTAGCTTTTTATGATTTAGGGTTTGGGTGTTAAATTTTGGGGACTTTAATTTCCAATTTCAATTCTTATGCAATTTGATTTTATTGATGACTCATCCTTTTTTTGGTTTAATCTATTCATAAATTGATCTAGTCTACTTGTCTCTTGGTTTTGTTGAATGGTTGTAGCTTGTGATTGTGCAATTATAGATCTATATTACTGCACCCCGTACTTCTATGTCTACTCCCATAAAATTTAAAAATTGTTAATTAAAGAATAGTTGCTACCACTCATTTCCTTTGCATGTAAACTTGTTTTAGGGGGAAAAAAGGTAATATGATGGATCTCCCATAAAAAAAATATTAGTCCACCCCTATAAAATTTCACGGGTCCGCCTTTGCCAACAACCTACTACTAGCTTCACCGATATTGTTCCCAACTTAACTATCTACAAAGCCCAGGAGGGGTGTGGGGTTTTATCACAAAAGCCTTCGGTGATATTAGTAATGGAACCATTCATTATATGTTGTATTTTATTTAGTCAAGTTTCTGATGTGAGACTTAATTATTCAACAAAGAATTGAATCCCAGGAGCTCACAAGATCTACAATATGACTATTACGGTTGGTTGATATAATTTTTACGAACAGAACTTTACCACTTAATGCACAAGACGTAAAAATGTAGAACATAACAAGAAGTATTTTGGAAATCAATGAAAAAAGACAAGAAGATTTCGCATTGATCAGGATTTATAATAATTATTATCACTACTAAATTTTAGCGTTTGCGCGACGAATACAAAATGGTCGCGCAAAGAACAAATCTGTCGCGCAAACAATAGAGCGCAGATATATCGTCGCAACAACATCAGTCGCGCAAATACCGTCTCGAAAGCCTTTGCGCGACAAAACTATTAAATATCGTTCGCGCATTACCCTTCGTTGCGCCAATAGTTCAGGGACGACATACATTCCGTCGCACATTAATTTGCTCGACGAGGATACAGCTGCGCTGCAGGAACTATGCGCGGACGACAATAATCCGTCGCACTACTGTTTGCGCGACAAAGTAAAGACGTTGCAAGAACATAATGCGACGACACAGTCTCGTCGAGCAAAATATTTGCGCGCACAAATATTTGCGTTGCAAATACTCTATGCGACGAATAAGGATCGTGACTCAAACCCTTGCGCGACAAAGATTTATTTGTCGCATTTTCTTGAGGGGACAAATACTTCCGTCGCGCAAATTCGAGGATTATTTTCGTTTACGATTTTTTTTTTATGGTTTTTTATTTTTTAAAACGTGATTTGCGCGACGGGTCTTTTATTCGTCGCGCAAATATTAGTAATTAATTTTTTTAAAAAAATTTATGTGAAAAAAAGAATTTTGATTTATTTTATTTCTATAATTAAATTAAATTGCAATTGAAAAATGTAATGAAGAGAAAATAGTTTTTTAAAACATAATATAAATGTATAATATACAAGAGAAATATTTAAAATGTAATTAAGAAAGTAAAAAACTAATTAAACAATGTAGCTAAATCTACTTCCTCGTCTGGCAAATGCGGCTCGGAGGTCTGGACATTGGGGACATGGGCATAGGTTTGGTGGCCATGCGAGAGGTGGACGGGGGAACAAAAGATGGTACGGGAATGCCGACTGGGCCATGGACTGTATAATCTGAGCCATCTGGGTTTCAAGCTGGGCCATTTGGGTTCCCGCCGGGCATTCCCCATCCCTCGCAGTATGTCCCTGGCCGCCTCCCCAGAGTCTGATCCAAGGTGTCCGTCAAGATCTGAAACCCCGCATCCTGGGAGGAGCCACAGACTCGAGCGGCGTATCGGGAGGAAGCTGGAGGCGGACTCCTGAAGAACCAACTGGCTCTTCTCAATCATGGTCGTCTGTTTAACATAACATAAAATATAAATAAAAAAATTTATATAATAACTATGAAACTTGAACGCGTAAAATAATCATTAAAATTAAAGACTACTTACATGAAGGGACTCCGCCAACTCATTCCCAGGTCGAACATAAACGTCGCGAAGACGTCAATCTCTGGGAATTTGGACCCCTCCTAAATTGAACAAGAGTATAAAAATGTTAGTACCAAAAAAAAAAATTAACATTAATGACATATTAAAAATTAAATAAAAACGACTTATTATTACCCGACGTCGCGCATCCATCCTATAGGAGAAGGGCCTGGAACCTGAATGATGGAGAAGAGTCTTCTTCTCCCTATTGCCCTTATTTGCTTTAGCCATCTTCTGTTATACAAAAATTAAAACGTATTATTTGAAATTGAAATGAAATATTAAAAAAATGAAATAAACATTAGTAAGAAATGTGTAATAATTTTGAACTTAATATAAAAAATACCACATAATCAGCCTCCTGAAAATGACCACAGAGCCACTGCCAACTATCCTCCCGCCCCTCAAGCTCCTTCCGGCAACCCTCCTGAAGAGCAGCCTGCGGATCATCAAATGCCTGAAAGTGGTGGTGCAGGTCGCTCTTCCACTGCTTGTACCTATCAGCGAAGAGTCTGTTGATGTACCCCAACAACTCATCGTTGACATTCTCTAAATTGTAGTTCATCTACAATAAAATAATTACATACATTAAATATTTAAAATATATAAAATTGGAAGGAAAAACAATTAAAATGTAAAATACATACCGAAAGGTGTCCATGCATCTCGTTATGCACCGCATCAGGCATGGCCTTCCAAGACTTCCATTTCATCGGACAATAGGTCCGAACAACTGCACCAACATCGTGCGCCAATGAGCTATGTTGGTCTGCGTTGGGGCAGCCCGATGACGATCGTCGTATCCAATTTAGGGTCATTATATATACTAAGCTAACAAACATACAAATAAATCAAATTTACCAATATATAAACTAAGCATATTTTAACAATATTACAAATTTAATTAACGCATATATGTTGGTGTACGGTTTGCGATTTCGGAGTATCCAGGACTCCAATCCACAATCCGTTGAATCCTATACGGTCCTAGACATACAAGGCACATCATACGTGAGTTTGAGTTTCATCCAATGGTCCGAACAAATCAAACCGTTAAATCGTACAATAGGCGAAATCCATTCAGGCTGAAACGGTATCCAAATTGGAAACCGAACACACCTACACGCTCATGACAACTAGGGGATCTCATTGGGACACAATGTGATTTTGCTACAGTTCCATAGCATACCTCACTCGTCAAATTTGGAGGCCGGAGGAGGGAGAACGAAGCCGGAGATATTCGCCAAAACCGGATAAATTCCACCGGTTTCTCGAACCCGAATCGTCGCGGCGGCGGCTCGGAAAGGTCTAGTTCGTTGGCGGTGATCGCCTGGTCGTTAAAGTGGAGAGTTGAGGTGGTGGCCAGAGGAGAGAGAGAGAGAAGAGAGAGCGCGGCGAGAATGAACCAGAAGGTCTGAAACTGCGAATTATTATCAGACTTTTGCGCGACGAAACATACTAACTTCGTCGCGCAAATCAGGAAAGTGTCTAAACGGTGCGTTTTCGATTAAAATTTTTGCGCAAAACTGAAAATATTAAGTTTGCGCTACAAAACATCATCCACATCGTCGCGCAAAGTCGTTGCAGGAGCGGCAATTAAACCGCCAAAATTTTCACGACCTTACGCGATGGGGACAAACTATTGCATCGCGTAAAAATCATACCCTAAACCCTGAACCCTAAACCCTAAACCCTAAACCCTGATCACGTAAAAACCCTAAAATCATCATCACCTTGCGCGCGACGAATAAAGTTTTATTCGTCGCATATATTGGTTTTGCGCGACGTCAGTTACTCGTCGCCGCAATTTCTTGTATAAAATTTGAAACAAATTGTTTTGATAGCATACACATTCTACGAAACTAGTTTCAACGATTCAAACCGTCAAACGTATTTGCTTATACTTAGAGATCGTATACACTAAAAAGGGGGAAAAAACGTATAGAGATCAAGTAACGGGACAAAAGTTTTCGACGGTTATAATGGAAAAATCACGATTTAACGGTCAATTTTACTCTAATTTCGATAATTTTTTACGGATACAATCCTTCACCCAACTTGAATTCAATGACAGTATTTGATCTTCATTTCAAATTATTTACAGTAGTGGATATCACACAATCTTATGTTCTACTTAACAAGTTTATATATAAACTTTTAATAGTTAGTGACTATATTGTGTGAATCATATACGCATTATAGAAAACTTTTTTCATTCATCCAACCGTCACACTTATTTGTTTCTACTTAGAGATCGTATACGCCGAAAATTGAAAAAAAAAAGGTATGTAGATTGCGTAACGGGACAAAAGTTTTCAACGGTTATAAAGGAAAAATCACGATTTAACGGTCAATTTTACCCTGATTTCGAAGATTTTTTACGGATACACTCCTTCACCCTATATGTATCCAATGACAGAGTTTGATCTTCATTTCAAATTATTTATACTAGTGAATACTGAGTTAAAATTCCTAAGTGTCATGTATAGAAATATTTTTTAAAAAATTAAATTTGTTTGCGACGAAATACAATATTTCGCCTGTAAATAGTTTGCACGACACCTATTTTCCGTCGCGCAAACGTTTTTGTGTCGAGTTATTCTTTAGACATGACTTTTTGTGGAATCTTACTCATTCTATTCTGATATGTCTGTTTTAACCTCGATTCATTGCATATAGGGCATGTATCCAACGTTTCATATTCTTTATAGAATAACATGCAATTATTTTTGCAAGCGTGGATCTTTTCATAACCCAATCCAAGACCACTCAACATCTTCTGTGCCTGCCCGTGATCTTTCGGCAAACAATTGTATGTTGGAAGCATTTTCTTGAAAACCCCCAAAAGTAATCGAAACACAAGTTCAACATACGATACTTTATTTTCCCGTGCATTAGCTCCACAATTGCCGTCAGAACGGAAAAGCTCTCGCACCCGGGTATAACTCCTGGTTGGCATTTCTTAACAGGTTTTCATACTGTTCGAACTCTGCACTGTCCATTGGTGTAGGCACATCATCTTCTCCTTCCTGAGTGCTGCTGGTCGATGCAAATGGAAAAGCATCATGTATAATATCCCTGACTTGTTCATTAGGATCCACAATAGGTTCAACATTGTCCATTCTTGTGGCCCCTGAAGATGAAGCGATGTCTACTTGTTCCCCGTGATGGTTCCAAGTGCTGTATGTCTCAATCATTCCATTTCTTACTAAATGAAATCGAACATGTTCAATTGTCTCCCACAACATGCTGTTACACCTCCTGCAGGACACCGGATTCTAGTTGCACCTGGGTTGTGTGTCCGTGCAAAGTCAATAAAATCCTCGATTCCATCCAAGTATTCGCCTGCGCACCTATTCGGGTTCTGGATCCACCTCCTGCTCATCTTTCCTGGAACCACAATCACAATACAACAATCATGTTGTATTCGTACAAAATCTTTCCTTATGCCTCCGTAAGGCCCTATCCCATTCGGAAATGCATAGCCATGTCATGTAATTTACAGCTACATGAGATTAGATTTCGACGTGGATAAATTTTGGCAGCATCTCGGTACAGTTCTTGAGGTGTACCGTAGATATAAAATACCTACGTACCACCCGAAGAACGTACCAAGACGACACCGAAATCTCCACAATCGATACCTAATCCTGGAGCCTGTAAACAACGTGACATGACTATGCATTTCCAAACTGTCCAAAATATGGGACAATTCAAGAATTAATTGGACCGTAGTCGTGGTTTACCCACCCATGCGCGGTCCAACTAACCTCGAACGGGAACTAAGCTTTACAAAAAAAAATGTACAAAGTTAATTTCAATTAACTTCGTACATTAACGTACATTCATAATTTAACAACATATTATAAACATAATTTCATAAATCAATATAAATATAATGTAATAAATTTTATATTATAAAACAACGAAAATACCTTTTAAATCGTTCTCCTCCAATCGCTAATCACATATAATAATATTCCTATATACAAAGAAATTAACGGTGTTAGTATGAATTTACAGTAAAAATTTTACACTAACGATAAAAAATGCATACCCAAAGACCGTATCGGAGGCAGAAGTAGCTCAACTCATAAACGAAACGAAAATAATGAGTTTTGTGGCCCGAAATCTCTTGAGAAGATCAAGGAGCAGCAGAGGCAAACTTCAATTTTTTTTGCAGTTTGCCTCTGCCATGGACGTGCTCAGCTTAGTATAGACGACGAGTTTGCGCGACGGAGAATATTATCGTCGCACAAGATTCTCCCTTTTTGCGCGACGAACAATTAGTTCAAAGTCTGCGCGCAAACAACATTACCGTCGCGCAAACGTTATTTCCCAAGTTGCAAGGTACTGCGACATCGATCTTTTGCGTACGATGTAGTCCTATCCGCGTCGCTAATGTTCGTCGCCCATACAATGTGCGACGAAAGTTCTGCGCGCAATTTGTTGGCGCGAAATGCTATCGACAGTGCTGCGTTCTGGCGCCTTTTTTGCGCGACGAAAGGTTTTAATTGTCGCGCAAAAGACCTTGACGCGACGATAGATACTGCGCGCGCAAAGTTTACCGCCAAATAAATTTTTCCGCATTTTCCCAGCTACTTTATGCGACGCTCTTTTTCTGCGCGCAAAAGGTATTTTGCGCGACGATTAATTTTGTCGCACATCATTGCTCTACGCTTTACGTTTTCCGTCGCGCAAGGGCTAAAATGTAGTAGTGTATTATAAGGCTTATGTACTGTTTCACCACTAGAATAGATACTCAATCTCACTTTACCCCCTCAAACTGAAATTTTCTCATTTAACCCCTGAATCTCTAAAAATTGCTGAAATTTTCTCACTTTACCATTTTCATCCACAAAACCGTTAAATGTGATGACTTGGCATGGACATTCTAGTAATTTTAGTTCCTTATCTTCTCTCTTCTCTCCCCTCCCCTCGCTAGACCCAACCCCCACCCCAGACCTAACCCTCCATGAAATTACTCAACACTCCCAAACCACCACCACTCAAATTTTTTTTTTTAAAATCTCCTCGACAACCACTCCCCCATATTCTCTCTTGGCAGAGATAATGAGAGAGAGAGAGAGAGGGAGAGAGAAGATAGATAGTTAAAATTACTAGAATGCCCATGCCATGTTATCACCCTTAACGGTTTTGTGGACGGAAATGGACGGAAGTGGTAAAATGAGAAAATTTCAGTTTAAGGGAATAAAGTGAAACCGAGCATCATTTTCAGCAGGTGAAACAATAAATAAGCCTTATTTTTAAAAGACTCACGGTCACACATATAAGCCTTACAAGAGGAAGCTATGCATAGTTCTTTTAAAGGTACTGAAACCAAAAATCCAATACAGTCCTCCCATTTTTCTTTGGACAAATCGTAATTTATTTTCCCACAAAGGGAACATCGATTTATCCTTTCATCTTTATTATTTTTATACAAACGATATTTGGGTAAGAATAATCAAACTTAAGACCTTGAGTGTAGGGGTAAATGCTCTTAACTAGCTACAATTCCCTTGTTGTTTGTCCTCCTAATTACATGAGTGATTATAGAATACTAATAAAACGGCTACGTGGTACATCTTGTACACATGTTATAATATAAGTGGATATTTATTGATCCTATTCCCTAAAAAAAGGAAAAATAAACCATTGTCGCCCACCCATTTTATAACATGTGTACATAATGTATCAAGTGGTTATGCTGTCTCGGGAACAAATAACTACAATAATACAAATACGGGTTTAAAATTGTTCCACTGCTCTTATTAATATCAGAAAGGTGCAATACATTATACATATATATGACAGATGCGTTTGGATTTTGTCACGTACCGAAAGCTGTGGACCTGTGGTACCTTGTACGGTCCCCCACCATTTATAGAAACGACCTGTATGTATATTTTCAGGTGGGGAAGGACAAAAGGACGGTGGTTAAAGTATTATTGTATGTACACCGTTGGTGGTGGTTCTAATGGGGCTACCTGTGTGAATAGCTTAATTGGGAGGGTCTTCATGTGACTCCGTCATTGTATACGCCACATACACGATGTCGATTATCTCTCGAGAGTTCCGTGTCAAAATTTTACACCATCTAGTACGTCCGGGTCTTTTCATGGCACTGCAGATGCATCATATTTTGGAGGGAAAGTGGAAGATCATATTATGGATTGGTTGCAGTAAGAAGCACATGATATGTACTTCGTACAAGCTTTTCGCATGAGAGATAAGATATTTGAAGCTGGGTTATTCTACGACTATGAATATATTAAGCCAATCTTAATCCGGTGGCCCACACTGAAAAATGTTATGAATTCATCCTTCTTTTGAACACGCACAAATCCCAAGACACTCAAATCTTTAGATATTAGAACGACATCGGTCCTTGTAAAGCATAAGTTATACCTTTCATAGAACACATTTAAGTGCAAAACTATAAAATAAAATAAAATTTGCCATAAGATGAGCAACATATAGCTCAACATTGGGATGCTGTCTGGGTTGAGATCGAGTTGACTGCTGGTTCGCCATAGCTCGTTAAATTTCATAATGAAATTAGATAGAGGAATTAATTAATACATAACGCATGGCAAAAGATGAGTAGCAATGTCGTAAATGATTTTGGTAGAGGAAGAAATTGACATGACAGGAGTTAAAGGGGCGTCACATGCTAAGTTGGAAGCTATAAGTCACTCACACTCACATGGGCTGGTCTCCCCAAAGTTGACTCCACACAGTGCAGCACCTTGTCGTTTCTTTTTTCTTGCTAGTCGATACTGTAAATAGAAACCGTCTATTACCCTAACACTATATAATAAAGTGAGCTAACGTACCAAAAATACCATCAATCAAACATAGATCAAAATAAAAGAAACTAATTAAAGCACAATATTCATGGCCAAGTCTAGAACTACTAGTACTACTTGCAAGAAGAAAAAGAGCATTGTCAAGCTCAAAATTGTTGTCGAAAAGCTTAGAAAAAGTCTATTATTCGGTAGGTCAAAATAATCAGATTCCAACTGCGATGACTCAAAAAATGTGCCCGAAGATGTGAAGGAGGGTCACTTTGCTGTGATAGCTGTGGATGGAGATGAACCGAAGAGATTTGTGGTTGCATTGAGTTACTTGACGCACCCAACTTTCTTGAAGCTATTGGAGCAAGCAGCTGAGGAGTATGGTTTTGACCATGAAGGTGCAATCACCATTCCTTGTCCGCCAAGCGAGCTCGAGAAGATTTTACATGATGATCAGCAATGGCAAGAGGAAGAAAGGCTCCTCTAGTAACTGGGGTTTTTGTAAAGCTGTGGTACAGAGCTACTGATCATGAACAAGATTTCTCTCTTCTCCTAGCCTTGCCTAGTGAGAGGCTTACACTGTAGAGATGAGGGGTGTAGATTCTATTGGGACACTGATAAGATTTGTTGTATGAATAGAAATAGATTCTTGCTCCTTCTTAAATTCTTAAACCCTAGACACAGTAAGTAGAAGCCCTTGAAAGATGTGTGAAAGGCATCTACTACATATATGTTTGCATTATTTCTTTAAGCATATTTAAAAACGTTTTTGGGATGATGTATCCGATCAGTTCTGACAAAACTGGATTGCTTATTTAATTATTTTAACACTTATTAAAACACTTTCATGCTGGAAATTATACAATTAATGTCCATATATACAGTCGGCCAAGGAGTTCATGTGTGCCTGTTGGTACAACTATGACCTTAATCAGCACTGCGACAGGCTTAAATCATACAACTTGCCATGCATGATGCATCTATCAACTTTGACACATTCTGCTTTTTGGTCCGATGTGTCTCTTAGAGCATCTCCCTAATATCAAACATTAAATTTGAATTTGATGACGTAATTGGGAATTTGACACATAATATAGTTACATTCCACTTGACATGTCAAATTAAAATATTATTTTATTATATAGTGTTTATTAATTTATTACTTTCTAGGCACATTCATTGAAAAATAATGAAATAACATCACAAAGTCAAACAGCCAAAAATGACAGCATGGGATATAAATGTTATTTCACGCAGGATTTAACATTTTAGTTGGAGTAAATTTCAGCTATTTTTTATACATGCTAAAGATGCCACGTTGAATTTAACATCTCCCTTGGAGATGCTCTATATATAGAAAGTTACTCTGAAAGAAACCTTACCTAGTTATCAAATTCTTCCATGCCAAAAGCCAGAAATTTTATGGCATATTTATAAGTTGAATATATCTTAAGTTCCTCATCAGATCTAGTTACTTATTTGGCATATGATTTTTATGAGACCAAGGTCATTGGGTGAAAAAGTTGGTAGTTATATCTTATTTTCTGAGTAACCACTTCCTAGTCCTAAAACTAGATTAGGGAACTTTCCGTTATTAGCTAGGGAAGATATTGTTTTGATACCAAATACCACTCTACATCGTAGGTATTTGATTACTTTTTGTTTTTGTCTTTATTTGGTCGACATTTAGAAATATCAATGTTGAGTTGTTGACAACATAATTAGTAGCAGCCAATCACACATTACGGTTGTGATTGCCTTTTGTGACAACAATATTCAAACAGCAATGTGCCGAGTTCAAACTAATCAAAATGATGGGGTCCTTTCCGTACCTACCCCAACGAATACGAAAACGAACCTTAACTAGTTCCTGTGGTTTCTCCCTTCTGTTGAGACCTTTATATTCAATAATGAATCAATCTTGAAATTAATCGAGATGGGGTTGTCACTTATTGACGTTGCATTCTTGGTCTTTCTCTAACAAAATATCTAGGTGTAAGTTGTAACCAGCTAGCTTTTGATCCCACAAATATCACTTTTTCCATGCCTATCACAAAACTTTAGATCTTTTCGCTTCCATATCATCGACAAAACGGTGGACCTTGAAACCGAAAGCACGAGACTAGACGAGTGAGTGAGTGAGTAAGTGAGTGAGCAATTTCATGCTCAAATTGCAAGCATTAAGGGGCCCTAGCTTAGACTCAACCTTTTTTTATATGACCTTATGGCCTTTGGGGTTGCTGCAAATTGCAACCAAAAGCTTATCACGTGGAAGAAACCTAGAAACAACGAGTACAGTTGTTTTGCGCGCAAGAGAAACAAACGTATAAAATTGGTTGGGTTTACTAAATCCAACCAATTTTTAAGAATTAACTAAATCCAGGACCTCAGTGCAAACACCTCCTCTAGAGTACTAATATACGTACAAGCTCATCCAATTTTACACGACCTTCAAATGCTCTATATCTGACTATATTCTGCTGTTAAAACAAATTGTTCACCTACAATTGTTGCAGTGTAATTAGAAAGATGGAGTAGTACAGTTACAGTACATGATAGATTTTGACGGATACTGAAAGCTCTGGTTGCTTGTACGGTCCACCACCATTTATAGAAAGCACTTTTATTTTATATGTACTTTTCAGGTGGGGAAATACAAAAGGACAGAGATTAGAGCAAGTTGTCCATGCAGATACTGTTATATGTAGGATTTATTTGCACTGGCGGACCTAGAAATTCTTCAGCTCATGTGCAATTTTGAAAGGCTGAAAACTCTGTGTGGATTGAACATCTAAGAATTTTTACCTAGATTGACCTTAGATCTCTCCATGCATTCATATCATACATGAAAAATTATTTTATGTAAAAATATTGACTAAATATAAAAAATAGTTTTTCGAATAATCATTTTCTCAAGATAATTTTGGCGGCTTTTATTCCTTACCCATCAAATAAGAAAACTTGATTTTATGAGATTTTATTATGAAGTATATATTGACTTGATGAGCCGTCAGTTTTAGCAGAAATCATATTTTGCACTAAAACCGATTTTTCATATTTTGATTTGGTCGGAATTTGATTGTCTAGTATTTTTATTTGAATCCAAATGAAGGGTACTTCCTTATTTTCATTGTAAACTTAAGTAAATTGAGTAATATAAAAATAAATGAAAGTAAAAGGACAAAGACATTTACTTAAATGTGGAAAATGGAATTAAGGTAATCTGTACACCTGAGTGCACCACCACTAGCTAAGTAAAGGGGCAATTGAAGCACCTACAATGATTTTTCTGGCGAGGGAAGGTGCAGCTGCACCTCCTTGCACCTTAATAGGTCCGTCAGTGCTTATATGTACACCATGTGGATTACAAGAACACTTTTATCACCACATCTATCGAAGGTGTTTTTTATTTTATTTTTTACAAGCGATATTGGGGGAGGGGGTTTACACAATATTTATTGGGTGTCTCGAACCTTAAACAAGAGGGGGAGAAAAAAGGAGGAAAAAGTTGGGTTAAGTTAAAGTAAACATTTGAATCAATGAAAAACACAATAAAGTGATTCTAGTGAACGCTCAAAGATCATAAGAGTAATAAAGAAATAAAAAAGATCTCCTTCCTCATGAAAGCCAAAGCTGGAACTGTTAACTCACACCATGCCCATGTGGGAAGATGGAAAAGGTCTCCACGGTTTGAGAAAAGAACAAGATATTTATTTCAGAGGAATCTGCAGGTCAAGCTCCTCAGTGGAATCTGCAGATGTATCGTCTTCGGAAGGCAGATTATATTACATGCATTAAAAATAAGATTAAGGAGCACATAACCTAATTAAGTACTTCGTTTCGTATAAACTTTCTGCGAGAAATAAGATAGTTGAAGATCAGTAGAGGAATAGCAGTGTGGTTAATGATTTTGGCAGAGGAAGAGGTTGACATGACGACTTAAAAGGGACGTCTCATGCTAAGTTGGAAGCTACTCACATGGGCTGGTTTCCCCCAAATTTAACTCTGCACGCTCACAACACAACCTTATCAACACATTTCTCTTTCTTGCCATGTCAAAGTAAATTGAAGCCGTCCAATCTTATCCCCAACACTATATATAATGAAGTTAGCTAACGTACCAAAAAATACCATCAATCCAATATACAAAAAAAGAAAATAGATTAAACGCACTATTCATGGCTAAGTCTAGAACTACAAGTACTACTTGCAAGAAGAAGAGCATTGTCAAGCTCAAAATCGTAGTTGAAAAGCTACAAAGAAGTTTTTCATTGGGTAGATCAAAATCATCATCATATTCCAACTTTGATGACTCAAAAAATGTGCCAGAAGATGTGAAGGAGGGCCACTTTGCTGTGATAGCTGTGGATGGAGATGAACCAAAGAGGTTTGTTGTGGCATTGAGTTACTTGACTCACCCAACTTTTCTGAAGCTGTTGGAGCAAGCGGCTGAGGAGTATGGTTTTGACCATGAGGGTACCCTTATGATTCCTTGCCAGCCAAGCGAGCTCGAGAAGATTTTAGATGAGGATCAGAAATGGCAGGAGTAACAAGGAGGCTCCTCTAGTGATGGTAATTGGAGTTCTTGTAAAGCTATGGTGCAGAGCTGCTGATCATCATCAAGTTTGATTTTTCGTAAATTTTCAGCAATATGGTGCTCTATTGTATGCATTTGCTCATGCATTTTCTCATTCATTTGGCTCACCATAGAAGTGTAGGGATGAAGTTTGGAGTCGAAATCGGGAAGAAGATGTGTTTGACAGCCTCGTGTTAGCTTAGTGTTGGGAGTGGGGAAACCCTAAGAGTGACACTAAGAGAGCGTTACCGAGGGTGAGAGAGATTAAGAAGTAGTTTACTAAAGATGAGATATGTAATCAAAATTGCTTCTTTTTAATTAGCAGCGAAATTTCTCTAAGCTTAATTAGATGCAATGTTGGAATACTCATACAATTTGTTGTTGTAGTACAAATAGATTCTTTCTTTTATTGATTGGAACGTTGTTATTTATTTATTTTATTTTTTTGGACGAAGAACGTTGTTATTATTGGCAAGACCACTCCCCCATTATGAATTTATGAGTAATATAAAAATAAATATAATAAGAGTTTATAAAAAAGAACTATTCATATTGGCATTTGAAACACGCTATCTTGGATTTTCGGTTTGAAATTTTTTTTCTTTCTAAAATCTCAAACTTATTTGCTATATCATTCGAATCCCTTCTCTTCCTTGATTAAAAAACAAAAAACTGAAATTTATCTATTTAAAATTGTTTTTACTTTTGTTACTCATCCTCTCTCTCTCAATTCGCATCTTCGCTCCCATTCTCACTCTCATTTTCCTCTACATTCTAGCACAAAAAATGAAATCTACTAAAATTAAAATGGTTATCAAACATGCCCTTAGTTTATAGTTTTTTCTTGCAATCAACCTAACACGTAATACTTTTCTTAACATCTTTAAACTTGTAAGACTTGTAAAAATGGGCGAAAGTAATTTTTCCTTCTGTGAAAGTAAGTTCTATAAACATGAAGTTTGTTCATTAGGATCTCATGTGGCTCAGAACGAGCACCTTCTTGTCATAAATCAGGTAATGTAGATTGACATTGAGCACAGCTAATCCCTCTCAATTCATTACCGAAATATATGTTTGTAGGATAGATTTACGTACTTTATGTTTGTGCTTGTCTTGATTGATTGGTTTTCTCACAACCACGTTCACATATTATCCTCTCAAATTGCATCGTACGTGCCAATTTTCATGACCATATGTCATGAAAAATACTATTCAAACCAATCAAAATGGTAGAGCCCTTTTCGTACCCTACCCCAACGAAAAGTCCTAAAAGTCTCAATTAGTTTCTCCCCCTATGTGGCAACAATGCTAATTAGTTTTATTGCCTAAAGAACATAATGGAGCCTGTTGTCGAGACCCTTTTCCCGATAATGAATATCAATCTTGAAATTAATTGATGGGGGGTTTGGGCCTTTCTCTAACGAAAAATAAAAATATGGGTGTAACCGGCTAGGTTTTGATCCCCACAAATATATCACATTTTATTTTCCATGCCCAACTTTTTGTCTTCCATGTGATCGACAAATGGTGGACCTTGAAACTGAAAGACATGAGACCAGACGAGTGAGTGAGTGAGCAATTTCATGTGCAAAAAAAAAAAAAAGTTCAGACTAATGCTTGTACTTTTAAAAATAAAATAACAAAAAGTAAAATGATGGAGTAAATAGACAGAGGCATCTGGATTTTGACACATAGCTAAAGCTTTGCGGTACCCTAATTGTACGGTCCCCACCATTTATAGAAGGGATCCGGACCCTCTGTTATGATTTTCTCTGCCATTACCTCTTTACTTTCGTTCTACACATGAAACCTCATTAAAATTTAATCTAAAGGGATTTAAACTGGACACATCATCCTCAAATCAAAAACCCAATTTACTCTAAATTAAAAATGGAAAAAAAAAACCCCTAACTTGACTAACTCCAACTTAACATCAGTTTTTTTTTCTCCTTCCTTCTCTGTGCGTCCTCTCTGACACCCAAGCCTTGTAACTTTCTTAGAAATTGAACCAAATGATTCGGAATTTGAGGGAGGTCAAGTAACAACAAAGTTTTTTATCCAGACGTATGCTCCAAAAGATAATCAAAGAAAGCTGAGGATTTCTTTACTATATTTGGCATTCATGATTCTTTTCGTTTTTCTTGGATTGCTTGAAGTTGTTTGGGTGCTTGAAGCACTAAACAACAAATGTAAAAAGAGTTTTAGTACAAAAACAAGGCAGTCTTTTAAATTGTAGAAGGAAAATTAGAGAGAGAAAAAGAATTGGGGAAAGAATAGATAGACGAGCACTCAAATTTTGGGGAGAACGTGCAGAGAAGGGAAAAGAAGAAGAAAAAAAAACAGTTAAACATGTTAGAGACGTTAAGTTGGAGTAATTGGAGTTAGTCAAGTTAGGGTGATTTTTTTTTTCATTTTTAATTAAGTGCAAAATTGAGTTTTTATTTTGTGGATGATGTGTTCAGCTTATCCCTTACATTAAATTTTAATGAGGTGTCATATTGAGAATGAAAGTAAAGCAAATAATGGCAGAGAAAATCATAAAGGGATCCGGATCCTTATAGAAGAGAGAATGGACTCGTATATATTTTTTTAATTTTTCAGGTGGGAAAAGACAAAAAAGGACGGAGGTTAATAGAGCAAGTTGTCCGTAGGTACTAACTATTTTAGGGAAGAAGAAATCAAGATTATGGAGAAAACCAAATTGAGAATGCTGGATAAATGAAAAACACAACCAAAAGAATGCTAGAGTCAACACTCAAGGATCATAAGAGAGTTTTTACCAAAAAAAAAAGGATCATAAGAGAGTCAGTTCTTCTTCATAAAAGCCAAAGGCTGAACTGTTAACTCAGCTTAGGATGCCTTTTCATCACCATATGTGTATGTGAGGAGTATGCATAAGAATAACATGGAAAAAAAGATATTTATTTTAGATAGAAAAAACGATGAATGCATGAAATTAAATTTATTATACTCGACACAAGAACCACAGAACCAAGCTTTGAATTAGTTCAGTATATATATGTGTTCACATGCATTTAACACGTCGAAGAATTTGTGTGATGGAGGCTGCTCCGCGTCAATGTTTTACACCATGTGCTTTAGCTTTTGAATAAGCATGCGTACGTCCTCTAGGTCTGCCATGCATGGTATCTGCAGGCAGATGTATGATCTCTTTAGGACATGATTATGCGTTGAGAGTGTGAAATCCCACATTGGGGAATTAATAATGTCTTACCGAATACTTTCAAAGGTCCTTGCTCGATTTCAATCTGGCCTAGCAGTTACCTCCCCCATTAGAGCTTGCTTACTGTGAAATACAAAAGAATACAAAGACTTCTAGCACCGTAGCCATGGACGCTGCAAATTCTTCACATATATATATGCACAAAATTATTTAGTAAAATACTTGCACAAAAAACTACTTACGATCATAATGAAGTTGGGTAGAAATTAATTGAGTGGCGACATAAGATGAGTACTACACAGTATAGCCAATGTCGTGAACGATTTTGGTAGGGAAAGAGATTGACAAGACGACTCAAGGTAAGTTGGAAGCTACAAGTAGTCACACTCACATGGGCTGGTCTCCCCCAAATTTAACTGCACAGTCATTTACACACCTTGTCCTTTCAATTTCGTGCTATGTCATGTAAACAGAACTCCCTCCAAATCTTATCCCCAGCACTAATATATAAGAAAGTGAGCTAATGTACCAAAAATACCACCAAACATAGCCAAGTCCCTAGACCAAAGGCTACCCAAAAAAAAAAAAAGAAAAAGTCTCTAGACCAAAGAAAAATAAAGCACAAACACAAACATGGCAAAGTCTAGAACTAGTAGTGCTTGCAAGAAGAAGAATAGCATTGTCAAGCTCAAAGTTGTAGTAGAAAAGCTACAAAGAAGTCTATCTTTGGGAAGATCAAAACCATCAAATTATTCCGATGACTCAACATGTGTGCCAGAAGATGTGAAGGAGGGTCACTTTGCTGTGATAGCTGTGGATGGAGATGAACCAAAGAGATTTGTGGTGGCCTTGAGTTACTTAACACACCCAACTTTCTTGAAGCTATTGGAGCAAGCAGCTGAGGAGTATGGTTTTGATCATGAAGGCGCACTCACCATTCCTTGCCAGCCACGAGAGCTTGAGAAGATATTAGATGACGATCGGCAATGGCAGAAGGAAGAAAGAGGCTCCTCTAGTGATGGGAAGTGGGGTTCTTGTAAAGCTATGGTGCAGAGCTATTGATCATGAACAAAATTGATTTTTCATATATATTATATATATGTCTCCTTTACCTCTGCCATCTTTTACATGGTGTATTAGATTAATTTGTTTTCTTTTTGTACCATATTTTGTAAGGACGATGCTTGGCTCCTGATATATCAGGAGTCATTCCTCCTCAACAGCTAATGTGGCTTCTTATAATAATATTACATATAGTAGCCTACCCAAGCCCAAGGCACCGCCCCTGCCTTCGTCTCTTCCTCCTTAAAACTAACCCAAGTTAAAGAAAACCAACAAAAAGGCCTGAGTTAAAGGAGTTGAAAGAAGAAAAAAAGAAAAAAGAAAAAAAGAAACACGTGTTGTTTTGTAAAGAAGCCACATAGTTGTTGAGGAGGAAGCATTGTCCATTTTGTTTAGGGTCCACATAGTTGTTGAGGAGGAAGCATTGTCTATTTCTCAAAATAATATATTTTAAAAGGTCCAATTTCTTTTTCTTTTCTTTAAAAGTCAAATGAGTCCTTTTGCTTAGTGGGCCGTCAATAGATAAAAGAAGTTAATAAAAAGGCCACAAAGACAAGAAGCCCAAGCCTTTGAGTTGCACTAAAGTTAAAAAGATCAGGAACCGTTACACATTGACCCACATGAGGGTCTGAAGAAGATTGTCACCGTTAATGACGACTTGACTTTCTTCTCACCCAACAAGAAAGTAAGCTAGACAAAAGCCACCAAAACTAGAGGAAGCCAAATTGCCAACCAGATTTCCGGGTACAAAGGACTCAACTCAGGGAATATCGCAAGGGACCAGCGGTTTTGTCAGAAACATCCCATCATCCCGCCTATGAACCGGTCCAAACTAA
This sequence comes from Prunus fruticosa, assembly GCA_018703695.1. NCBI lineage: Eukaryota > Viridiplantae > Streptophyta > Magnoliopsida > Rosales > Rosaceae > Prunus > Prunus fruticosa. Next base: position 11,427,583 of record CM031922.1, read on the forward strand.
CAAATCAACTGCTGACTTTGGATAACAACCAAATATTCTCTTTCAGGAATCATCATCATTGAAGCTCGCTCCTTGCCTATAAATAAAGAGCCTCTGCTATAGAAGAATGAGACTCTCTCTCCAAACTAGACGCAATATCTCAAAAACACTTGAAAAAACTCAAGATATTTTCAAACCAGCCTGCTTAATTTTCAGATAACCAGTTGACAATTCCTTGTTCATCTTTTGTTGCTCTGCCATCTTCATGGTATGATTTTCTTTTAAACGATCAGTTTTAATTCATGTATCCATCTGACTAGATAGAGAAATCTCCAATCCTTCCTTGCTTTGTAATTTATATTTCAAATTTGTTAAATGGATAAATTCAGTGCTCTCATCTTCCTTTTGTTGTCAAGTTAAAATTAGATAAAGAGATTTCAGAAGTTATTTTGACTGTTTCATTGAGCATTTGCCATTTAATTGCTTTTATATATTATAAATGTTTCAATAGATTAATTTAATTTCCTGCTTTCACGCTATTTTAAATTCATCATTCGAACCTAAAATAAGGGTCTAGGCCCGAATAGGGCTATATTAGTCCGAAAATTGAAGGTTGATTCAGGCCCAAATGACTTTATTGCGCCTTAACTGAACTGGAATATTGACCCAGTTTGAGGGTTGTTTGAATTTGAACTAGGTTTCTAAACCCAAACAGGGTGTCATTAACCACGATCTTGGTTTCAACCTTGTTTGATTAGGTATTGCTCATATCTGTCAAACTAATACACACGAATGAAATAATATTGAAGTCCTCTTAGTTGAGGCATAGAAAAGAACTCATCTAGGCCAGGACCCCATTTGGAGCACAATGGCTTGAGTAGAGGTCTAGAACAAGCGCAAACACAACAAATCAACATACTACACCACACACACCTATTGGGCTGGTCTCATACCCAATAGTGGCACACCTACGCGATTCCTAAATCAGGAGAGAAGGAACAAGCCGACGGGGCTTGGCCCCAGCTCGCCCGTTCCTCTGCAACCTGATTCAACTTTCAATTTTGTTCAGAAGTTGAGAGAATCCTCCCCACGAGCCAAGAAAATCCAATCGGGGCATTGGTGTATATCTGACGACCTCTTCACTCTGCAAAGCAATCTAAACCTTCCCTATTAGAAGGAGTGCAATACAGGAAAAAGGACCAACATTTTCATTTCTCAATAGTAATTTGCCCACGAGCAAGGGCAGGAAGTTTTTGCCATATTTTTCATGGTGTTGGACTTGTTCTCTCATTTCTCAATAACCTATCCATGGAAGCCATAAATTTCTTCTTTACTTTTCTCTAAATAAAGCCATATATATAAATTTTACTAAAATCATATATACACCATTTTTTTAGTGTATAAAATCCTTTTTGGTTGATTGGGGACTCATAATTTTTTATATGAAGGACATCTAAAAGGTTACAAAGAAATCATCCAAGAGGAAATGCTCAAACTAGGGAGGAGTTATTAATGTAGGTGGCTTGATACAAGTTATGATGTGTAAGTCCCACATTTGGAGAATACAACAATAATCTACAGTTCAAATATAAGTGGTCCACTCTTAATTGTACCAAACCTTTTTAAGTTAAAACCTCACACCTATGCAGGGGTGGGCATTTGAACCAATGAACCAAGTTAAAAAAAAACTATGTTGACCAGAAAAGTCAACCTGGCTCAAAAATCGAACTAGACCATGTTGAATAAGTTCCCATTCAGTTCTTACTGTAAAAAAAAATCGGTCTAAACTGAACCGGATTAGTTATGTTAAGTTTAGCTATTCATTTATTTATTATTAAGCCTAACTAATATTCAAATCACAATAGTAACCCTAAATAATATCTAGATATTTTAGCCTAATTAATACCCAAATGTCTTAGTCCCAAATTATACCCAACTAAATAACAACTCTAATCTAACCTCACTTCTTTTTCTTTTTTGTGAACCATAGTCGTTCTTCTTGTTGTGCTTCAGTCTTTTCCCCTATATCTTTCCTCTTCTCTTCCTCTTTATCTCTTCCACATCTTTCTCTTATTTCTATTTTTATGTTCTTTAAATTTCTTTCTTCTCCACCTATTCCTCTTTTTCTCTTATTCCAAATTCGAAAATCGGTCGAACCGAAAAGAAAACTGCACATGTCCAGTTTGGTTCAGTTCCTCCATACACTTTGTATGAAAACGGAATTGAACCGAACCGTATATAAGTTTCAATTTTAGTTCTAATTTGAGGGGTAAATCAGACTATGCCCAACCCTACCTAGAGGTACATTAGGCTTGAACCCTCCCAAGGTATTTGACTTAGGTGGTTATGGTTTGGGCAATGTCGGTGCATGATACAATAATTGGTATCCGAGTATGGTTCGGCTATAGCCCATCAGGACAGGAGAGCAGGACTCAAGGAAATCGTAGAGAAGCTAGAGACCATGGCAACCAGAAAATGACTGCCATGATTTCAAAATCTTTGGAGAAGAAGCGGTGCAAATGCCAGAATCAAGTATGAAGTGGGGTGGGCTCAGTCAATTTGGTTTGGTTTAATCCTCTAATTGAATCAAAATAGAAACTTATACACAGTTTGGTTCAGTTTGGTTTTCATACAAAGTGTCTAAATGATGATGTATCAGCTCGGTTTGGCCGGCCGGTTTTTGGTTTGGAATAAGAGAAAAAGTTGTAGAAGAGATAAAGAGGAAGAGAGGGGGGAAAGAAAGAAGTGAAAAAGAGAGAGAGACCAAAGTGCAACAAGAAGAACGACTATGGTTCACAAAAAAGAAAAAGAAGTGTGATTAGAGTTGTTATTTAATTTGGTATAAATTTGGAATAAGACATTTGGATATTAATTGGGCTAAAGTATCTAGATATTACTTGGGGTTAATTACAATTGTGATTTGAATATTAATTAGGCTTAATAGTAAATTTGGATATAAATGAATAACTACACTTAACATAACTGGTCCAGTTCATTTTAGATCGGTTTGTTGAGCAAATTTAGAGTACACAACTCTAATTTAGACTTGTTGGAGACAAAACAAGTAAACAATTTACTTGTATTAGACTCACAAAATATTACAACAAACAACTCTTAAAGGAAAGACTAACTCTTACAAACACTCTTTCTCACTTCACTCACACTTCTCACAATGACTCCTTAGCTCTATAGCTCACTCTTCTAGTTGACACACACTTCACTTCTTGATTTATTACATTTACAACCTTCATGCCTATTTATAGAGGTAGTAACCGACTTTGACAAAAGACCTTGTAGTTTCTAGGAATTTCTAGGGGGTTTGGTGTTGCTTACTTTGCTGGACTTCACTTGAGAATTCTAGATTGTTCTAGTTTCAATATGCCAACTTACTTAGCCACTCCACCGACTTGGGCATTTATACTTCAGCTTTTGTTTTCTCAAATATATATATACTTTATTCTAGATATTTCTAGTGGTATTATTACCTTGTTGTTTATACTTGCTTCTAGAACATTGTAGAGATTGCTCCTCAAAAGGAGTTGAGCTGGGGTTGATACTTTAACACTCCCCCTCAACACCAGCTCACATCCTTCGCACCATATTGAGCTGATGACGAAATCTTTCCAACTTGCCGGTACTCAGACCTTTTGTAAACAAGTCCGCAATTTGATCATCTGTATTGATATGTCTCATCTCAATCTCTTCTTGCAGAACCTTCTCTCTAATAAAATGGTAGTGTATCTCCACATGTTTGGTTCTTGCATGAAAGACTGGATTTTCCGCCAACGAACTGCAGATTGATTATCACAGGATACGGCATTGAATAATCTACCAGTTGATGTAGATCATTCATCAGTTGTGTTAGCCACGTGATCTCTTGAGCTGTCATTGCTGCTGCTCTGGACTCAGCTTCAGTGGTTGACAAAGATACCTGTCGGCTGTCTCTTACTGCACCAAGAAATTGTTCCTGAACCGAGCTTAAACACGTACCCGGGAGTTGATCGACGAGTGTCATGATCTCCAGCATAGTCAGCATCACAATAACCAACTAGCTTGCAATCTTCACCTTTCTTGTACAACAGACCATAGTCAATTGTACTTTTCACATACCTCAGGATTCGTCGAACCTTGTCCAAATGAGACTTCTTTGGATTTTGCATGTATCGACTCATCACACCAACTGCATATGAAATGTCAGGTCGAGTCAATGCCAAGTAAATTAGACTACCCACCAATTGTCGATACATCGTTGCGTCTTCCAAGTCTTTGCATTCATATGCGCACAGCTTGACATTGGGCTCCATCGGCGTTGAGATTGGCTTGCATTCAAGCATCCCAAACTTTTGTAACAAATTTTTTGCATATTTCTGTTGACACAGAAATATCCCTTCTTGTGTGCGATCGACCTCTAGCCCAAGAAAGTGCTTGAGTTGTCCCAGTTCTTTCATCTGAAAATGAACTGACAAATTCTCCTTCGTCCGGTGAATTTCTTCCTCATCGTCACCAGTGATGATTAGATCATCCACGTATACCAGCACGATAGCTAATTTTCCTCCATTAGCTTTGACGAATAAACTGGAATCTGCATGAGTCACTGAATAACCACTTCGGGAGAGAAACTCAGCAATCTTACCGTACCATGCTCTTGGTGCTTGCTTTAATCCGTAAAGTGCCTTTTTCAGCTTGCACACATACTCGGGATGGACTTCGTTCTTAAAGCCCATTGGTTGAATCATGTAGATTTCCCGATCTAACTCCCCATGCAGAAATGCATTCTTCACATCCATCTGGTAGGGTTCCAATCTTTGTTGGCTGCAAGTGCAAGCAAGACTCGTACGGTCACAAGCTTTGCCACTGGACTAAACGTTTCATCATAATCTAGTCCGTACTGCTGAGAGAAACCTTGAGCCACCAACCGAGCCTTGTACCTCTCGACCGATCCATTAGGACGACGTTTGATCTTGTACACCCATTTGCAAGATATGGGTTTCACATCCCTTGGCTTTGGTACCAAATCCCAAGTCTGATTTTGCTCAAGTGCAGTGATTTCTTCACCCATAGCTTTAACCCATTCGGAACTCTGTGATGCTTCTTCAAATGTTTTAGGTTCAACTATGTCTTCTGCTATGGCTGCGTTGGCGTATTTGGGATTTTGCTTCCGTACTCTTGTTGACCTTCTGGGTTGTGACTGCTGAGTCGGTATTTCCACTTCACTTGGGTCTAACTTCTTCTATTGTTTGTTGATGTACACCAGTTTTCCAAGGATTCTGAGTAACTTCTTGCTCGTCATCGTCACGTCAATCGAATCTTCATGCTCATTTGGACTCCGTTGGATTGGAACAATTTGCTCCCCCAACTTCTGCTGCAGCTTATCTTCAATTTCTCTCAGTCTGGTAACACCTCCTTTTCTTGGGGACCACCAAGATGATGCTTCATCGAACACCACATCTCGTGATGTGTAGCACCTTCCATTTGTAGGGTCACAACACTTCCACCCTTTTCTCTGGCTGTCATATCCCACAAAGATACATCTGATTGCCTTTTTGTCAAACTTGCTACGTAGATGACTTAGAACAAATACGTAGCACACACAGCCAAATACTCGAAAGTAATCGCAGTAGGTTTCATATCCCACAGTTTTCTCGAAGGGTGAAACAAATTCTAACCTTGGTTGAAGAAGTTTATTGATCACATGGGCTGCAGTTCTCATGGCTTCAGCCCAAAACCTTCCAGGTACATTCTTGGCATGCAACATGCTTCGACATATCTCTGCAAGATGCCGGTTCTTTCTCTCTGCTACTCCATTCTGTTGTGGCGTGTTGGCACATGTGAATTGATGACGTATGCGAGACTCTCGTAGATACTGGCAGAATTCATTCGAGGTATATTCTCCTCCATTATCTGTTGTAGACAGATAATCTTCTTCCCCACTTCTCCTTCAACTGTCTCTCTAAATTCTTTAAACTTTGAAAATGTGTCGGATTTTTCTTTCATAAAGAAGACCGACACATACCTGGAGAAGTCATCAATGAACGTTACCATGTATCGCATCCCGCTAATCGATGTTTGCTTAACAGGCCCGAACACATCAGAATGGATTAACTCTAATGGTGCTTTTCCTTTGAACTTGGACTCCTCATACGGTAGTTGATGCGCTTTACCATATTGGCATCCTGCACAGATCGTATATGTTCTCACATCAAGCTGAGGCAGACCCTTGAGCATTGACTTCTTCATCATCACGCTTAGCTTGTGATAGCTAACGTGGCCCAATCTCATGTGCCATAAATCTGCTGTCTCGTTCTTTCTTGGCTTGTCTACATATGCAGACTCTCCTGACATTACGTAGACTGACTCCAGTCGTCGTCCTTCCATTGTTGGCATCCCTAGAGATCTTGAGGTCTCGATACACCTTCACATCTCTTGGACTGAATAGGACATAGTGGCCTGATGATGTCAGTTGTGCTACCTGAAAGCAGATTCTTCTTCATGCCTGGAACATGGTAGACATCTTGAAGCGGCACCTGGTTAGAATTGTATCGTGGTGCTACTACTGTCTTACCGATGTGGGTTATTGGTAACCTTGAGTTGTTGGCAGTCACCACCACACGATTGCCTTTGTACTCAGTTTAGGTTCTCCAGCTTCTCCTTATCACCTGTCATGTGATTTGAGCAGCCTGAGTCGATAATCCAATCATTATTGTAGTCAATCCTTTCAGGTGACGTCACAGTGAGAGCTATCTCCTCTTCCTCTATAGCAAGAGATGCTTCCGCGTCCCAATCATCCTCACTTTTCTCCTTTGAGTTGGAAGTAGCAGGATTACTCTCAGCAGGCCTTTTGTTGGACCAACAATCTTTCGCCATGTGGCCTTTCTTTCCGCAGTTGTAGCATTTACCTTCGAATCTTTTATTATTCTTGGATTGACCACGGTTGCCGTGAAACTTTGAAGCTCCCCCCTGGCCGAGAACTTCCTTCTCCTTGATTGTTGGACAGATTTTACTCTATCTATTTCTCGCAAGTGCACGAACCAATTATAGTATAGGAATGCAAGCACGAGGTCGTTCCACAGAGACTTGGATGAAAAATACTTATTACTACTACTTAGACTCACAAGTAATTCTAAGACTAAACAGAATTTAAATGAAGTTTTGTTGAGTTTGTTGGAATGAAAACTACACAAAGGAAATGCAAAACAACAAGTGACTGAAAACTACTAAAAAGGAATGCAAAATAGCAAGTTACCAGCAAGTAGTTGTTTAGAAAATTTAGAGACAAAGGAGACAAGCACTAGGGGTTCAACTTCACCATGACAATCCAATTTCAAGCTACAAGTTAACAATCACCTAAGTTGATTACAATTTCTGGAGTTCGTTCTTTCTTATGTATGATTATCCATATGGTGTTTGGTTTTAATCAAGTACTCAGAAAACACAACTTAGCTATGGTGTTTAGTCTAGGCTATGAATCTGAATCCATTAAGCTTAAGAAGAACACGAAAGAACCAAGTAAACATTTAAACATGGTGTTTGTCCTAAATGCATTACCCACTCATTCACTAATCGGTTCAAGAGTCATATGGTGTTTATGTAAACTTGAACTAGATAACCAACATGCATGTGTTCATAGTGGCCAGTTATTTAAACATGCATAAAGATTCAACTAAGAACAAGTGAATGAGACCAGAAAATTAGGAGTAATCAACAAAGGATAAAATTAACTTGAAACATGAAATTGTCTTGTCAGGTTACATTGAAACCCTATCTATGGATTTAGCTGCTCAAAATGAGAAAGAAATTAAGACAAAAATGAGAAAACATAATGAATGCAATAATAGTAGAAAAACCCCTTTTCTGAAGTTCTTGTGGTGTCCAAGGCTTCTCCAAGTGCTTCTCCACGTCTAATGCTTCTCCAAGAGCTTTCTCACGTCTAGAAGGATGTATGAAGGATATGGAGGTGATTTGGGATGAGTTTGAGTGAGTGGTGATGGCTGAGAAAGATGAAATTCGTAGGGAAATAGAAGAGAGGTTTGCTGGAGTTGTTTTGGTGATTTTGAGGTTGTTTAGAGCTTTTGGTTTATTGCTGGAGTGTTTGGGATTGTGAGAGTGTTTGAGGATAATTTCTGAATGTGTTTGGGAAAATGATGGAAATGTGTTTGGCAAATGAGGATAGTGTGGAGGATGGCTGGAGTGAATTGTGGGGTTGTGAATCCCAGGATTTTGCACCTAGAGTGTATGGGAGTGTTTAAGGATGGATGGAGAGGGTTTTGTGGGGTTGTGAATCCCAGGCTTGCACCTAGAGTGTATGGGAGTGTTTAAGGATGGATGGAGAGAGTTTTGTGGGGTTGTGAATCCCAGGCTTGCACCTAGAGTGTATGAGAGTGTTTAAGGATGGATGGAGAGGGTTTTGTGGGGTTGTGAATCCCAGGCTTGCACACCTTGAATGTGGAATGGAAGTTGTATTTATAGGGAGAGGGAAGTAAGAAATCAGAATTAATTATGGCAATCACCTAACACACTTGCAATTGAAAATCAGAATGTGGTTGCTGCACTTCACCAACTAATCCCACCAGCAGCCATAGCTCATCATCATGTCAGCATGACCAAGCTTCCATCCAGAAACCAATAGCTCATCCTCATGCCAGCATGACCAAGCAAGCAATGAGCTCATCTGGAGTCAGCATGATGTGTATTTTGATGGGCTCACGGATTGGGCTTGGATCAATCAAATGTCGACTTTGAGCTGTCTATCTTTAAGTTCAGAATGTCTTCTTTCCAAGCACACGTGAATTGGCCCAATCCAAGCGTAGATGAAAAAGATATATCCGAAATGAAATTGTAACTCAGTCTTCAGCTTTTACACATTGTTTTCACCATTTTACTTCAAAAGCCTCAAGTGATACCTAGAGCTCAATGAACTGAATGACAAACACAAAAGAGGTTAAAAGCACAAGGTTAACTCACAAACATAACGAAATCATAAGCTAGAATGGTACAAAATGATATACAATTGTGAACCGAACATTGATGACCTTTCGCCTTGTCACCATCTCTTTTAGATCCACTACCAAAGTGCTGCTTGAAGTTGCCTTTACTTTTGTTGGTGTAGAGCGCTTCCTCCTCACCTTTTAACGAGACCCCTCCCATTTGCTTAGCCATAGCTTCTTGATCAGCAGCAAATTTTCAAACTCAACAAGTGATGGTTGAGTAGGCCACCCTTGTAGCAGGAGGAACGAAGCCTCGGATTTTGGGTCTAGACCATGGATAATTATCCTTTTTATCCTAGACTCCACAATAGCAGCAGTAGGATCTAAATCAGAAATTTCACGGCATATGGACTTTACCTTGTGGAAGTACCTGAGCAATCGTCATGTCGCGTTGTGCAACAGAGTAGCTCGTTCTCAAGAAGTTGTAGTCTTGTGTCATTCCTTTTTGAAAAGAGTGTTGCAAAAGTGTCCCATGCTTCCTTTGGTGTTTTGGCTTTCCTTATGTGCTCCAACATTTCTTCTTCAATTGTTGTCTTCAGGGCAAACATGGCTTTACCTCTTTGATCTTCCACTTACGCAAAGCGTCGCTCCTGTCTTCTCGTGGTTGTGCAACATCGTTGCTCCCGACGACATCCCAAAGATCTTGACCTTGCAGATAAGACTCCATGCATGTCGCCCACGTGTTATAATTTTTGTTGTTGAGCTTCGTGATTCCTCCAACTAAGATCACCCATTGTGTCGGCAGAATTCCGGCAATACCGAACAAGCTTGAACTAAATATGCAAACTTGTAGAGACAAACTCTTCACGACTCAAAGAAGCTCCCGCAAAAATCAGTCATTACCGTCACGCTCTGATACCAATTGTTGAGCAAATTTAGAGTACACAACTCTAATTTAGACTTGTTGGAGACAAAACAAGTAAACAATTTACTTGTATTAGACTCACAAAATATTACAACAAACAACTCTCAAAGGAAAGACTAACTCTTACAAACACTCTTTCTCACTTCACTCACACTTCTCACAATGACTCCTTAGCTCTATAGCTCACTCTTCTAGTTGACACACACTTCACTTCTTGATTTATTACATTTACAACCTTCATGCCTATTTATAGAGGTAGTAACCGACTTTGACAAAAGACCTTGTAGTTTCTAGGAATTTCTAGGCGGTTTGGTATTGCTTACTTTGCTGGACTTCACTTGAGAATTCTAGATTGTTCTAGTTTCAATATGCCAACTTACTTAGCCACTCCACCGACTTGGGCATTTATACTTCAGCTTTTGTTTTCTCAAATATATATATACTTTATTCTAGATATTTCTAGTGGTATTATTACCTTGTTGTTTATACTTGCTTCCAGAACATTGTAGAGATTGCTCCTCAAAAGGAGTTGAGCTGGAGTTGATACTTTAACACGGTTTTTCTACAACAAGAATCGGGACAGGCAAGACGGTTCAATTCATTTTTTGAGTCTATATTGACTTTTTTTGTCAACAGTTTTTTTCAACTCGATTCGGCTATGTCGGCTGGTTGAAATGCACACCCCTGTATGAACGCACTATCTACATGCAATTTAAAAGTAAACAAAGCCTTTTCAACACGGAAAATTCTACAGTGCACCTGGCGCACTGATGCGCCACTTATTATAGACCTTTGGATGAGTAATTGGGGCATGTGGGGTAATCCAAAGCGTTGATTGATGGTTACCGGTTAAATTGGTTGTTGTAGGTAAAATAATATAAAAAAATACAAAGATACTTGCTCTCTCATTCAGAGACATTTCAAGTCAACTTTGGGTTGGGTTGGGTTTCTCATTTCTTTATCTTCGAGTTCTATTCCTTCTACAATAGCTCTTCTCCTCCTTCTGTGACGACGAGACGATGCCGGCGATCACATCTCCTCTCCTCTCAGGTAGGTCATGCTCCTTCTTCTCCTTTTTTATTTCATTCTCCTTTCTAGGGCTTTGGGTCTAGGTATTTTCCTTGTTGCTGCTGCTTCATCGCTGGTTTTTCTTTGTTTTGTTTTTTTTAGGTTTTCACAGTTATGATTTCTTTGTCTCGCTCTCATCTGGATCTCCGTGGCTGGCTTTCTCTCAACCTCTCTATGGCAGGTAAGAACTCTAATTTTCTCCCTATCTTTCTAATTGTGCAATTTAGATAATTCGCATCAGAGCAGAAAGTATTTCAACTTTGAATTATGGTCTAGGCTTTCTAACAAAATGATTTATATGTCCTATTTTAATTTAGGGTTTAATGATTTGGGTATTGAATCGCAAGTCCTTATTATTATTATTTTTTTTGGTAATATTTTGGATTTATATAGGAATTTGGTAATTTTTTGAAATTATAATTCTTCTTTTTTTCTCTTTCAAATTTTTCTCTCCCCTTTCTCCCTTTTAGAGATATCATTGCTACTTTCTTACTTTTATTATTATTTGAATTTGAGGGTTGGAAGCTTGAGAGTTGTTCATTCTTGATAATGATATGGGACTTTAAATTGATGGCCTTGAGACTGCATATTGTTCAAACCAAAAGCATTGGGTTCTTGAAGGAAGATGGTAGACGATGGAGCATCCATTTCAACCTTGAAGAGATATTGCAGGTTTCTATTTTGTAAACTGTGTGTATTGTGTTTGATAACTTGGAATTTTATGCACTCTGTTTACTTGAGATCTCAATGTTAAAATAATGATCTAGAACTTGAGATAGGATTGAGACATTTATTGTCCTCCACGACAATGGAGCAAATTGGTGTCCATTACAACCCATGAGATCTATGACTTCTTATAATGTATTATTTTTGTGCTTCAGATAATTTAGTCTAAATTGTAGAGTAATATATTTAGTTTCTAATCTGAATTAGTTCTGATTTTTCAGTGAACAATTCAAATTTTGGTATGGATGTTGAAGACTATGTTGTTGGTGGGTGTTCTAACATTTCTTTAAATATGATTGCATACGAATGACGTTGCTGTGAAAAAAGTCAAAAAAGTAACATGTTGATGCAATGTTGTTTCGTGATCAACTGGAAATACACAAACATTTGATTCAGTCTAGTACGCTTAGTTGCATAGATATTTGAAGAATTAAGTCAGCATGCTAGTAATTGCTATATGGCTGATTTTGTCTTGGTGACTTATGCTATCACCCAAAGTTGGAGGTCCTATCCTTGCTAGTTGTTTGGGAACATAGAGACGTGGAGATGAATCTGCACTTTGTGTTTCCCTTGTCCAATGGTTCCAGGAGCCCTTTTTCATCATGAGTGTTTTGATTTGCTTTCTGGTTCGTTCAATGTATAGTAAAATATCGCTATATAATTTATTTCCTCTTATTTTGTAGCGGGAGTAGCTATCTTCATTTTACTAATCTCATTTTATTCAACTCGTGAAGGTGAGGACTTCACTAGCAAGATACATATAACGCTACAAATTTTTGTGTGAAGTTATGCTGTGATTCCCTTTTTTGTTTTCTTCTCATTTGTATTTTTTCTTGAAACATTTGACAGTACAAGGAGTCACAGAGGCAGAATAATTCGACGATTCATATATTTTGTGGCTTATGAGTTGGCAGTGCGTGTTTTATTTGGTTATGAATTGGGTGAATAGTAGTTTGAGTGACTGTCATGTCAAGTTGGTTGCATAAGAAATACACAAATTCCTGGGAAGAATACGATTTCTTGGATTGTTTATTAGGAGTAGGATGTGTTTAATTGTTGTCGACATTTTGTTTAGATTTTCATATATGCGATTAGAATGGTTAAAAGCACAAAAATTCTGTTGTTTTTACTTTTAGGTACTTAAATCATGGAAGATAAGAAAAATGAAATGACAGAGGTCGTTTGACAATTACCATTCAGACGATTGGCTTTCACAAATTAGAATGGCAATTACATAGCGCCTATTTGTCAATTGCCAACATGACGTGGTTGTGATGTAGCAATATAAAGGAATTTTGTATGAGCTTGGTGACATAAGGCATGGGCTGAATTGAATTGAAGATGGGAGTGTAGTCTATTGTAGTTCAATTGTTTTGCTCTATTGATTTGTAAAAACTATTGATTTGTTTTCTTTATGTTATTGGCAGCCTTTTTAATTTTGAGAATGTAAATACATTATGTGATTTGTCAATGCAATTGACAAACAGATAGTGCCATTTGTATTTTAGTTTTGCAATTGACAAACAAAGAATTCTCATTTGCATTCCAATCGTGCAAAGGTTGTGACACCTATTGAACTTATAGGAAAATTCTACAATGGGCGTGGTGTATCCAAGCGCCCAAAATATCAGTCATTGGATGAGTAAGTGGAGATGAGGGTTAAATCCACACCATTGAATGCTGGTAACCTGTTAAAAGGGTTGGTGTAGGTAAAAGTGAATAAAATAAAAATTAAATTGAAAGAGAAAAAGAAAACAAGAAAAGAAAAACAGAAAGGGAGAAGGGAAGATCGTGAATTGCTGCCTGAGGCAATCCCACCAACGGCACTCTCTCTTTCATCTCTCCCTCTCTTCCCCTACATGTGAATCGCTTGATTCTAGAGATGAATTGAGAAGATCTTAAATCTCGATGGCTGGGCATTTTGCATGGTTCACAAAAAACCAGTGGAAACGAGTTGATGTTGCTGAAACGTATTTAAGTGGCCATTGCAAAGGTAAAATTAATAGCTTTATTATCCTTGTCCACACTTGAGTTCCCAAAGACCAAGAATATAACATTTTGCTATATTGATCTGCTCAAAGAAAACCAGCTATTTCTATGGGTAATTTTCCCTCTATGAAATCAAGTAATTATGTTATGAAAAGAAAACTAGAAAAACTAAGCAGAAATTAATGCAGCACAGGAAGAAACTAAGCAGAAGTAAATGGGTTTTTGATTTTCTGAACAAGCATAATGCAATTGACAAACAAGTGAGTTGGAAATTGAACAAGCATAACGCAATTGACAAACAGTGAGTTGGAAATTGAACAAAAATAATACAATTGACAAACAGTTAGTTTGTAATTGAACAACAAGAATGCAATTGACAAATCGTAAGTTTGAAATTGCAAACGTGCATGCATGCCTTTTTTCAACCCTTTTGGCTTGATTTTCCTCAGGATTTCAATTCCCTTTCAAAATAGTTTTGTACCTCCAAATCTTATGTAACTTGTTTGATGCTATAAACGTATTATATAATGATGTCAAATATGATCGTGTATTGTTGTATGTGAATGGATTGAATGAGTTAGTTTGAAAGGAAGTGTCCATAAGATGGAAAGGGCACTGATAGATTGGGTCGCCTAGGAGGAAAATGAAATAACTCAATTGACAAATAATGCGTTGGAAATTGAATAAACATAATGCAATTGACAAATTGTCTGTTTGAAATTGCAAATGTGCATGCATGCCTATTTTCTTAACGTTTGACTTCGTTTTCCACAGGATTTCACTTCCCATTTACGATATTACAATAGGAAGGACTTGTATTACACTGTTGGACATTTGTGTTCCATTATATTATAAAATCAATTCTTAATCGTGTAATATCGTAATTTACAAAAAAAGGACATGTAGTACAATATTAAGGTAAAGTGGAACATTCGGAAGTTAAATTAGGTCCTTATACTTGTAAACACGGATGTTTACAATATTAAGGTATCATATTACTCTATTTTGGACAGCTGTGTTCCATAGAATTGTAAAACCCATCTGTAATCTTGTAATATCGTAATTTACAAGGATAAAGACATCTAGTACAATATTAAGGTAACTAGGGACATTAGGAAAGTAAATTGGGTCCTTATACGTGTAAACACAAATGTTTACATTATTAAGGTATCGTATTACTCTGTTTAGGATAGTTATGTTCCATATGATTGTAAAATGCATCCTTAATCTTGTAATATCGTAATTTACAAAGATAAAGACATGTAGTACAATATTATGGTAAATGGGAACATTCGGATGGTAAATTGGGTCCTTATACTTGTAAACTCGGATGTTTACAATACTAAGGTCTTGTATTACTCTTTTATAGATAGTTATGTCCCAGAACATTGTAAAACTTATCCTTAATCTTGTAATATCGTAATTTACAAAGAGAATGACGTCTAGTACAATATTAAGGTAACTAGGGACATTAGAAAAGTAAATTGAGTCCTTATACGTGTAAACACAAATGTTTACTATATTAAGGTCTTGTTTTACTCGATTTTGGACAGTTATGTTCCATATGATTGTAAAATGCATCCTTAATCTTGTAATATCGTAATTTACAAAGATAAAGACATGTAGTACAATATTATGGTAAATGGGAACATTCGGATGGTAAATTGGGTCCTTATACTTGTAAACTCGGATGTTTACAATACTAAGGTCTTGTATTACTCTTTTATGGATAGTTATGTTTTAGAGCATTGTAAAACTCATCCTTAATCTTGTAACATCATAAGTTACAAAGAGAAGGACGTCTAGTACTATATTAAGGTAACTAGGGACATTAGGAAAGTAAATTGAGTCCTTATACGTGTAAACACAAACGTTTACTATATTAAGGTCTTGTTTTACTCGGTTTTGGACAGTTATGTTCCATGTAATTGTAAAATGCATCCTTAATCTTGTAATATCAAAATTTACAAAGATAAAGACATGTAGTACAATATTATGGTAAATGGGAACATTCGGATGGTAAATTGGGTCCTTATATTTGTAAACTTGGATGTTTACAATACTAAAGTCTTGTATTACTCTTTTATGGATAGTTATGTTCCAGAACATTGTAAAACTCATCATTAATCTTGTAATATCGTAATTTACAAAGAGAAGGACGTCTAATACAATATTAAGGTAATTAGGGACATTAGGAAAGTAAATTGAGTCATTATATGTGTAAACATAAACATTTACTATATTAAGGTCTTGTTTTACTCGATTTTGGACAGTTATGTTCCATATGATTGTAAAATGCATCCTTAATCTTGTAATATCGAAATTTACAAAGATAAAGACATGTAGTACAATATTATGGTAAATGGGAACATTTGGATGGTAAATTGGGTCCTTGTACTTGTAAACTCGGATGTTTACAATACTAAAGTCTTGTATTACTCTTTTATGGATAGTTATGTCCCAGAACATTGTAAAACTCATCCTTAATCTTGTAATATCGTAATTTACAAAGAGAAGGACGTCTAGTACAATATTAAGGTAACTAGGGACATTAGGAAAGTAAATTGAGTCCTTATACGTGTAAACACAAACGTTTACTATATTAAGGTCTTGTTTTACTCGGTTTTGGACAGTTATGTTCCATTTGATTGTAAAATGCATCATTAATCCTTGTAAATGAGTATTTACAACATTATGGATTAGGTGAACCCTAATGTTGTAATCATGGTTCAAAAACTTGTAAACCGCTACCCAAATTTTGTAACTTATAAATTTTAGGATCCTCTTACAATGTTAGGGTACTCTCATATCCAAACTACTATAAATCAATATCCTATCATATGCCAATTGCCAAATAGGAAGGGCATAATTGCATGACCCTTATGCAATTTCATTTTCAAAAAGTGGAAACTTGATAACTTGTATAACCGGTAGGTACTCTCATATCCAAACTACTGTAAATCACTATTCTATCATATGCCAATTGCCAAACAGGAAGGGCATAATTGCATGACTCTTATGCAATTGCATTTTCAAAAAGTGGAAACTTGATAACTTGTATAACCGGTAACCAATTTTTAAAAAAATCTGGGAGCATCATAAAGGACAAATGGTGCATGGGTGCACCTGGTGCACTATAGAAGGTGTCTTTTCAACACATGTTTTGGTGCAGAGATTCCTCTTGCTTGCTGTCGAACCTAACTGTTGCCTTGATGGACACTTTTATTACAAGTATATTTGTGGTTGGATTATTTTATCATAACTTTGTTTTGGTCAACCGGTTTGATCTCCACCTCTTTGTAAAGGAAAGGACCTTTCTAATATTTGTCTTAGAAAACAAAAACTGGAAATCAAGGTAAACATGTGATTCCTTATGAAAAGCTGGGACGCCCTATAAATAGCAAAATGCTACTGTGAATCTGTGATCCATTGAGTCAAGCTATTGCCATTCTGATTCTTATTTCGAACAAATATTTTTGTTTTTATTTTTTATTTTTTTCAATATAACTCCAGCCTTGTTCCCATAATACCCCTAGATTCTAATTTGAGTTTTTTATTTGTTTTGTTTTAACTTCACAGCCGCCATGATTGAAAGATGACGCCCCTTGAAGGAGGAGCAGATCACAGCCCTCACTGGCGTGTTCCCCCAACCAACCAACACCCAATTGGGCTAAATTGAGGTAGATTGTCAAAAAAAATATCTTATATATTTGAAGGTTTTAACCCAAGTTTCAGGTTGAGATTGCTTTAGCTTGTTGGCGGTGGATATGCGTTGGTCTTCATCATCACTATCACTGAGGTTCTCTGGCACAGGGTTTGGGCAAATTAATTACTTTTTTATAAAATTCTATTTCATATTTTAATGACGTCAAGTAACAATTCTGTTTCATATTCTTGACACTCAGACAAATCATAAATGTTATTGGTTAAATGATCGTTGGCCAGTTTCCTAGATTTTCTAGGCAGCCAAACAACCCCCATAGTGACACAAAGCATCACGCAAATAGAGAAGAAACAAAATTGATCACATTTCCAACAAAATCCATCAACCAAACCGCTCAAAATCATGTAACAGGAATCTGCTCTACAATTTCCCTCCTCCTTTCCATTGTTCTTAAATGGTCTCTAATCAATTCTGTTCTGTAGAAATTATACTCTGGTAAATGTAACACACTGCAAGGGCCACATCCACAACAAAATAAAGTGATCCCAAGCCACATGCCATGACATGAACAGTGAGGCCAGCCGAGATAGAATTTCCAATATTATAAATAATATGCAAGTACAACATTTTCAAGGACACGAACAAGACATAGGCAACGTATCTACCTAAAATAACTATAATGTAATCGGCTTGGCTACTAACCAAGCAAAATATAAACGTCCAAACATGCGCAATGTAAACAAAAAATCCCACCTACAAGTTGGGCTACGGGCATAGAAACTGCCGCCGGCTTGAAACAATAACCAAGCCTTTCGCCCATTCCACTCATCTTCCGTCATAGTCAGTCTGAGAAGACATGGCTCAGAAATAGTAAAAAGTACCCTCATTACATTGTCTCATACGAGGGTAAAGCAAGGCCAACAAATGAACTACTACAAACTTAGATGGAAGTGGGGTGTCTGCCGCAGCCTCATTCACCTAAACCAGCCTTAACCTTTAGGTGCCGCTTAAAGTCCATAATATCGCCCTCCCACCGGGTCACAGCTTGATTTTCACATACCCAAATTTCCTGAGCTACCTGGTTTATGAGCCTGAAATCATGGCTAACAAGAACCAGACCCCCATCCCACTCATTCAGTGCCTCAGCCAGCGAGTCAATTGTCTCAATATCCAAGTGATTGGTTGGCTCATCCAACAAAAGTAATTGGGGCTGCCTAAATGCCAACCAAGCAAAGATCACACGGCTCCTCTGTCCATCCGATAAATTCTTCATTGCCATTACCTGTGCCTTACCCGATAGGCCAAACTTACCAATTGCAGCCCTCATCTTTTCTTCCTCATTTCCTGGGTACTCTTTGATCATATACGCCAGGGCAGACAGTTCCACGTCAAGCTTCTCAGCCAAGTGCTGATGGAACTGAGCAATTCTAAGGTGATTGTGCCGCCGGACCATGCCATCAGTAGGGAACAACTCCCCTGTCATCAGCTTCAAGAGAGTACTCTTTCCAGCTCCATTTGGCCCAACCAGAGCTATGCGCGAGTCCAAATCAACCCCAAAGTCAATGTTCTTGTAGATCAGATTATCAGGAGTGTAACCAAATGTGACTTCTACAAACTGAAGTACGGGCGGTGGCAGCTTTCCCACGTCAACAAAACGGAAGACTAGAACCTTGTCTCTGGCCACCTTTTCCGTAAGCCCACCGCGCTCCATTTTTGCTAGGGTTTTCTCTTTGCTCTGTGCCTGACGAGCTAATTTTGCTGACCCGTGCCCAAACCGAGCAATATATTCCTTCATGTTAGAAATCTGTTCCTGCTCCCACTTATACTGTTTCATCTGGTTCTCCTCTAGTTCAGAACGGGTCTGAACATACTGATCATAGTTTCCAGTGTAGATCTTCAGTTTCTTGCTCTGCATGTGGATGATGTTTGTGCACACACCATTAAGAAAATCCTGGGAGTGTGAAATCACCACTAGGATGCGCTCAAAGTTCTTCAAGGTCTCCTCCAACCACACACAGGCTTCTAAATCTGTTACCAAAGGAAGACAACTAACCATGAGTTTAAAGTCATTGAAATATGCTGTCTTCACATAAACAAAAGACAAGCACATTAACAGATGAAATGAAAACAGCTACAGCAGGACAACTAGTTCACAAACATATGTAAGACCAAATTCAACTAAATTCTTAAAAATCAGTAGCAATGTGGAAGTCAAACTATATAACAAAATGAATGTTGATAACAAAAAGGACAGTGTACAGTAGAATATTCGGGATTCAGATACTATTTCAGAAAAATTTCCTACAACAGCCAGAAACCGGCTCCTAGAGCAGACTATCATTTGGCAGTAGAGGGCAGGCCATTTCAAAGATCAGAAATTGGCCCTGTAGCAAACTATAATTTGCAAATATATATGGTGGGCAATTTCCAAGATCTACAGCCACAATTTCTGCTTAAGCCATAAAAAAGACATGCAAAAAAAAACAAGAAATCTCAAAAGTTGGAACTATCAAGCCAAGCATATCATTAGAGTGAACAGATTTCTGCTCCATTCATATTAAGAATGCAATCAAAATTATAAAAAAAGTTCTGACAAAATAACTAAAATGTCAAACCAGTTAAAGTTTAAGCTTACCAAGATGATTGGTGGGCTCATCAAGCAACAGGATGGTTGGGTTTATAAACAGAGCACGTGCAAGTGCAATCCTCATTCTCCAACCACCAGAAAAATCCCGAGTTTTCTTTGCTTGCATCTGCTTGTCAAACCCAAGACCATATAGAATTTCAGCAGCACGCTTCTCTGCAGTTGCTGCATCCAATGCTTCAAGGCGCTCATAAATGCGTTCAAGCTGCTCTCCACCACCATCATCCTGAAAAATGTAAAAGAAGTCGTAAGAAATATATACTAAAGAAGCAAGCTGCCTAACAAAGCTACCATTATTCACATCTGAAAATAATTTCTTTGCTTTTCACTATTCAAAAATTATCATTTGTTGGAGATTTAAAAGTAGCTGTTTTAATACGGCTAAAAAATTCAAGGTAACACAGGGCTAAAAAACTACAAATTTAAAGACAATTCTCATACTCTATCCGTATGCAGACTTTTGGCTTTAACTTTTACTCTATGCAAATTACTTTGTATAATCAAACACTGGTTTTTGTACTTCACAATTCTTTTTAAATAAAAAAAAGCAAAGTATTCCTCAAGGTTGAATTTAACTGTTAATTCAATCTAGCTTACCAGAGCTGCCAGTTCTTCAACTTCTTTCTCCAACCTTATCCTCTCCTCATCACAACTAATGACAGCCTCAAGTGAAGACATGTCTGAAGCTTCAATCTCCCTGCTGAGATGGTAGATATCCATGTGATCTGGAATTGGAAGCTCTCGGCAGCCTATTGCAGTTAGGAGGGTAGATTTACCACACCCATTCAAACCAAGCAAACCGTAACGTCTGAAAAGTAAGAACAAATACAGAAGTTTCATATATACATATAAAAAAATTAATCCACTTTTGATTGTCTCATATTTGAATGAAGCATCTACAACAAACCTGCCATAATTAAGCTCCAGTTCAGAATCAACTATCAGATCGTGTCCATGGAAGGTAACTGTTAGAGACTCTATCTGCAATGATCAGAAAGACAAAAACATGTTAATTCATCACTACTACCAGCCATTTCAATTGGGAAAGTCACCTATAGACCAATACTCAGAAAATGAAAAGAGAATGAGATGGATTAATCTACAACCTAAACCATTATAGGAAAACTAAAACTAGACCAGAACTTTTAACAAACTAGGATCAAGTTTCAAAATTATAAACACACCAACAAGAGAACCTCCTGATAGAGGGATGGCAAAAACAACTACATCCACAAAACATTAAAACAAATTTATAAGAATTCTACATATGCCTAAAACCTTGCTAAACAAAATGAAAATATAAAATATAAAAGAAAATAAACACTGAATCTAACGGTTGGTGCTCTAACACATTGTCTTCCCCCATTCAACCATATTTACAGCTTAACCAAACTAACCCATTTCTCCCACACACCTATCAAGTGTGCTCACAGTTATACCTATACATGTACATACACAGTTATATAGCCATGAAATAGGCTTGCATTACTTTTTTGAAAGTAAATAAAACAAACTAAGCAAATATAGACCTGGATGGAACGTTGAACACCTAAAGGCGTCTTCGCCATGGTGTTTTTATATTTTTCAAAAGGGAGAATGATTCCTGAATATGCTCTATCAGATAATTCACCCAGACCTAGAGGTTCCAGTATATATTTTTTTTAGTAAGAAAAACAGCTATTACATTACCCAAAACACAAAAGACACGAACTTTATGTAAACCAAATAGGAATTTAACAAACCAAAATCAGATGAAAAATGTGAAAATGACATCATATTCGTATACATACCCGGATATCTCTAGACAAAGGATGCGAACAGAGAACGCCGGTGCAGTTACGATCCGAAATATGCATCGCCCCGACGCCATTCGATAGCTTATCAACTCCGTTCTGCGACTCGGTCGCAGCCGACTTCGACGACGCCGATGCCGCCGCCTTTCCACCTCTCTTGGCCGCCGCCGCCGCCTTCTTCTGTGCCGCCTTCTTCTTGCTCGCGTCAGACACCATCGTTATCAAAAATCAACCTGAAAAACCCCAAAATCATTAAAATCAGAAAGTGAGACCAATCTCATAACATATATATACATGTATAGATTTATAAGATGAGAAATTGGAGATTTAGATGGGAACGGACCTGAGAAGAGAGAAGACGATCGGTGAAGAGAGCGAGGGCGGTGGATATCAGATCTGGGATTGAGTTTTCAGGTGAAGGCGTACAGATATTGTTGTGCTGTGTCGGGAGAGAGAAGCAAAAACCCGTTGTAGTTGGGTTCGAGATTTTCAGAAAATGGGAGGTGAGGATTTGAGATTTTATAAAGAGGGGAAGGAAGGAAGGAAGGAGGGTTAGGGTTGGGGTGGCTTTCCACGTGGTATGGAGTTAGAGGCACTCTCCACACTAGGTGGGTTGGGTTGCGTATGCGGTTGGGACTTGGTGTTTGATTTTTCTATCGGTGCAAACGGTGCCGTTTTTAGGTAGGAGATCAAAGGACTGGGCTGATATTATTGGATTTCTAGGCCCATAGAACAAACTAGATTGATTCCATGAACATCATAAATTGGTCTCTAAACACCCGTAGATGATGTTTGGGATTGAATTAACATGTAGAATTGGGTTGCATTGGATTAAAGACTCCAACCAAAACACACGGTTGAGTGTTTGTGAATTGTATTTCATATTTCTCCACAAGGAGAATATATATGTATGTACAAGTTGACTTTTCCTAAAAGAAAAGTAATTAGTTAATTATAAGGAATCCTAACTAAGTAATTACTCTAATTAGGTAACATGAATCACACAAGGAAATCAGGGCTCACGCCAACATTCCTCCTCAAGTTGGTGCGTAGATATCTCCTATGCCCACACTGCATGTGTTAAGACATTTGTTAGCTATTCTTCTGACCTTACAAACGGTATATCAATTAGATTTCCTACCAACTTCTCCTTGATAAAATGCTTATTCACTTCAACATGCTTAGTTCTGTCATGTTGAACTGAATTATTTGATATTTCCATAGCAGCTTGATTGTCACAATAAAGCTCCATTATTTTCTATGGTGGAAAACCAATTTCAAAAAGAAGCATCCTTAGCCAAAGAAGCTCACAAACTACTTGGGCCACACCCCTGTACTCCGCCTCAACTGAATATTGAGCCACTACATTCTGCTTCTTACTATGTCATGTAACCAAATTACCCCCAATAAAAGTGAAGTAACATGATGTAGAACGTCTATCCGTTTATATTGTCTGCCCAATCCCCATCTATAACCCTTGACATCCAAATGTTATAGTTTTCTTAATTTCAAGCCATTTCCTAGAGCTCTCTTCAAATAACTCAAAATCCTCGTAACTGTTGCTAAGTGGTCCTCACTAGGTCTAGGAGAATGCATGAATTGGCTAACAACACTAACCGCAAATGCGATGTCTGGTCAAGTGTGCGAAAGATAAATTAGTTTTCTCACTAACCTCTTATATCTCTCCTTGTTGGTTGGCACTTGATCAGGGTAGATTGCTAGGTGATGATTCTGCACAACATGAGTTTCGATTGGTGCACACCCTAACATACCAGTCTTTGTCAACAAGTCTAAAACATACTTTCTTTGAGAAAGACAAATACTAGTAGCATAACGAGTCACTTCAATTCCTAGAAAATACTTTAAAGCCCCCAAGTCCTTCATCTCAAACTCTAAAGCTAAGTACTTCTGTAATTTACCCATGTCATCAATGTCATCACCAGGAACAAGCATATCATCTACATAGATTATCAGCAAAATAACCTTACCATCCTTACATTTGATAAATAGGGTATAATCTGAATTACCTTGGTTATATTCATACTTCTTCAGTGCTTTAGTGAACCTCCCAAACCACGCTCGCGGAAATTGCTTTGAGCTATATAAAGTCTTTCAAAACCTACACATTTTCCCACCATTCTTAGATAGCTCATAACCAGGTAAAAGGTCCATGTACACCTCTTCTTCTAGATCTCTATGCAGAAATGCATTCTTCACATTGAAGTGCTTGAGAGGACAATCTAAATTAGTTCCTAAGGACAATAGAACTCGCACCGTATTCATTTTCATCACTTGGAGCAAATGTATCTTGGTAATTAACTTCATACGTTTGCATATACCATTTTGCTACAAGTCTTGCTTTATATCTATCAATTGTCCCATCAGCTTTGTGCTTAACTGTATACACCCTTCAACATCCAACTGGTTTCTTTCCTTCAGGTTGTGAACAATTTCCCATGTTCTATACTTTTGTAGCCTCCACCTCCACATTCATTACTTCTACTCATTTTGGATCTTGCAAAGCTTCTTCCAATCTATTAGGAATTTTAATTCCTTTCATCTGATTAACAAATGCCTTAACTTGAGGAGACAATCTGTGTAGAGACATAATAAGCAATTGCATATTTCACTTTGCCTTCTGGTGAGAACCCTGTTTGGTGGTATTCCCATGTTTGCACTTGCAGGTAATTTTTTTCACAAATCCAACTTGGTCATGTGATTTTTACGGAGATGGACATAAGCCACACAACCAAAAATGCGCGGAATGAGATTGAGATGTGAACTGATAGGGACATGAGCAGCCAATGTTTGCAGGAGTGTTTTAAAACCCAAAACACATGAAGGCATACAGTTAAAAAGGTAGATGGCATACTGAATAGCTTCGACCCAAAGAGTTTAGGGAACGCGCCCCCTAATAAGGAGAGCTTGGGCAATCTCCAGAATATGGCGATTTTTGCGTTCCACACCATTTTGTTTAGGAGTTTGCGGATAAGTAGTTTCATAGAAAATACCATTTTTCAATGAAGAAGTTTGAGAGTGTGAGATTAACAAATTCTCCTTCAGGATCTGATCCGAACAACTTTAATCCAACGAGAATATTGAATATGAATCATCTTGTAAAAATTCTTAAATTAAGAACCAAGTTCACTTTTATACTTCATAACAGAAAGCCATGTTAACCAAGTACAATCATCAATGAATATCACAAACCAGCGTAACACCAAAGACAGGTAATAATTAGAGATAAACTCAAATATCTGAATGGATTAA
This sequence comes from Prunus fruticosa, assembly GCA_018703695.1. Taxonomy (NCBI): domain Eukaryota; kingdom Viridiplantae; phylum Streptophyta; class Magnoliopsida; order Rosales; family Rosaceae; genus Prunus; species Prunus fruticosa. Next base: position 11,452,565 of record CM031922.1, read on the forward strand.
ATCAAAAGGAGTTGTTCTTTTATTCAAACTAGGTGGATAAAAAGTTCAGTGACTTTTTGCAATAATACAAGTCTCACACTAAAAATCAGAAATTTTTACTCCACTAAATAAAGATGGAATCAAATACTACAAATAACCAAATGAAACATGTCCCAACCACCGATGCCATAACCAAAGCTTCTTATGCTTCTCACTAGTGATGCCCCAAACTTGATGAACATGACCCGGTGCAATGTCATCAACATAGTAAAGCCCCACTCTCTTAGTACCACGCCCAATGATCTTTTTGGTATGAACATCCTGAAGCAAACAAAAGGAAGAGAACATGAGCACACCTCAATCTAACCGTTTTGTAACTTGCCCAACAAATAATAAATTTTGTGATAAAGTGGAAACAAGTAAAGTTTTATGTAAAGAGAGGGTAGGGGTAAGAGTAATGGAACCAGCCCTAGTGACTAAGTTAGATTTTCCATTGTTAGTAACCACACTTGTTTTGGTAGGAGCAGTCATATAATGGAAATATGATTTATTATAGGTTAGATGATCAGGAATACCAGAATCAATAATCCAACATGTATCACATTGGTCAAAAATCACTAATGCTTGTTTTCGCATTTAGAGTTCTTCCTCCATTGTCGTTCACAACAACCTTCAACTCCGGTGTTTCAGAACTGAAAATCAAGAACACGTATCGTTTATGATTCACTCTAATTCTTATAGGTTATCTATTTCATCTCTTGATTTAGATTCAAATATTCAATTTTTTCATAAACAAAAGAAAATTTATTGACCCAAATTCAGAGCCATCAAGCCATCCCTTCACACTTTAACGTGATTGAATTTCAAGGACCCACAACCAAGTCACTTTCCTGTTGTTCTTTGCTTTTGTAATCAATTTTATGTTTATAAATGTTAGATTTGAATGATTCATGAACTCAATTTGGGTAAACTTCACTTTTTTATAAACAAATTTTGGGTTATTATTTTTTTTTTCAGTTCATGAACCTAGACTTGGGTTTCTACAACGATATTGTATTTTCATGAAAGATTCATGTTTTCTTATTCACAAGGTGTGAAGGAGAAAGATGTCTGGTGTCAGAGACAACAATCTTAGATGCAAATGAGTTTTTTGTTCATGTTTTTCATCTCTGATATTAAACTCTTCTTTTTTAAAAATTAGTTTTGATAACCAAAATAGTATTTTACTGTAGTAAAAGTAAAATAAAATATGACATATTGATATTTAAATTAGTTTTTATTCTCAACCCTTAGATTAGATCCAAGGGAAGGCAACCCAAGAGAAATTAATATTCATATGGGATTAATTTTATTTATATGTATGAAATTAATATATAATTTTGAATTTGTTGGTAATTTTTCAGAATTTGTTTCCATTTTAAAAATAATAATTTCTTTGCTGATGTCATCGCTCTCAGACAGCAGCTCGGCCTATCTTGTCTTGGGCCTTGCACAGGCTTATGACCCCAGCTCTTGCGCGGGCTGGATGTCACCGCTGGAGCTGAGTTTGGGAGACCGAGGGACCTTTTGCCTGGGCTGAGCTATCCGCTGCAACTGCTCTTACGCCAATCCATTTATCGCGCACCCCACCTCTTCGAATCCATTCGTCCAAAAAAACCCTCTCCGAACCCAACATCTTCCAAGAGACCAAGAATCAAACGTGGGCTCATCAGCTATAGCACTCTCCCTCATGCGCCCTCGATTGCTCGTGTGCTGTCGGCGGTCAGGTACTGTTCTGTAGCAGCGACGTCGTCTATCAGGTACTGTTCTCTCCTCTGGAACTGAGTCGTTAAATCTTTCGTTCCAGATCGAAATTCGTATGGGGGTGAGCGATTTACTGTCTGAGTTGAAGTTAGAATTTGTAGTGTAGAGCCTTCTTTCTAGAGTTTGGAGGTTAGATAGCAAGAGATAATGTCTAGCTGCTTGAAATCTTTTTCGTATTATTATTGTTACGCCTTTCCAGTGAAGCCATTTGATGGGTAAATTTAGGCATATTGGGCGTCGCACGAATTTCACAAGAGTATATCTGTTGCATATTGGCTGAGCTAGGATTTTTCCATTGAATGAATTGAGCATGTCCTTGCGTAGTTTTACAGTTGGCCGACCATTTTCTTTTATTGAACTGGGTGTGTGCATTGGATATGGAAATGAAATACAAGTGTGTTCTTATTGTAATGTACTGGCTGTAATTTTTGAGGAAATAACCATGAAATTGTTCTGTTGGAAGCATAGCAAAATAGTTTTCATAATCACTTCATTTCAAGTAGTGTCATGGATGAATCCCTCTGAGAGTATTGATATAATTGCTTTGCCCTGTCTACAATCATCGACCCTGCTACAAAGATAGTCTTACAACCACTGAGCACTAACAATCAGTATTTCGGTAAAGCTCTCGAGGTTGGGAGCTTCTTGGCATACTTAATTGTTTGAGGGTTGCAGTAACGATTGTTTTCTTGGGGGAGTGAGAGTCAAAAATTAAGTGGGACTCAAACTGATTGCTACCAATTTTCTATTGAGATGCATCTGAACTGATAATTCTGGGAAGTCTTTATTGTGGCAAAGAGGCCTACAACAATGCACTGTTTAGCCGTAAGTCTTTGAAAGATTTTGTAACAGTGGAGTTAAGGGTGTAGAAGCAATAAGTCTTTGGTTGTGCATGTTTGACGAAAAGTGGGTTCAAGTTTCTACCAGTTTGATGCAAGTGTATTGTCATAGTGCTGTTAGCAGCTTAAATGAATATTGGTTAGAACATGTTCGGATTATATCTCCACACCCTTCTGGGAGAGTTGAATAACACAGCGTTAGTAATTTCTTTTGGTACATAAATGTTAGCACTTCAATTCTTCCTCATAATATAGTTTCATATCCAATTGGCTTTTATTAATGTATCTTATTAATAAAACATCAGGACTGCCTAAGAATGACGGTTGTGAAGCGGTATGTACTGCGGCTGTTCATATCCTTGAAGTACATAACAGCAAACGTGGTGGACAGAAACAATGGACGGATTGTTACATCGGCATCTACAGTCGAACATTCAATCAAGGGCTCGCTTGAGTGTGGTCGGTCTTGCAATGCAAAGGCAGCAGCAGTTGTTGGAGAGGTGTTGGCTAAGAGACTCAAGGTGGATGGTCTTGACGAGGGGCAGGGACGAGGTATTCACGTTAATGTAAATAATGAACTTGAGAAGAAGGGTTTTAAGAACCGCACCAAGATTTGGGCTATTGTCAATGCTCTTAAGAACAATGGAGTCAAACTCATTCTCGATGATAACGATGAAAATACATCTCGACCAAGTTACTAATAAGAAATCTCTTGTTTGCACTCCTTATGTCTAATGCTGAACTATATATTTCTTATGACAGAGTAAGGAGGAGGCAATGAGCTCCTTTTTATTGCTCACACCAGCAAATTATACTGCATTGCATTCCTGCAAAACCAGAACCACTTGGAAATTTTCTGTGCATAGCCATAGAAACAGCCCATAAATTCTGTCATTTTCATGTTTGCTTCCTCTCATCTTTCTTACAGAAAATTATTAAAACCACTTTGTTCTTTCCAACTTTTTCCCACTTCCGTTTAGCTGTTGAGCAAGTTAGGGTGCTGAATATAGAGAAAATGCTCTTATAGCTGGATTGAATTGGCCACTATAATCGAAAACATGCAACAGTTTAATTTTGCTCGGGTTTCCAAACGCTTCTAATACAAGTCTTGTAATGGCATTCTCTAGCTTAGGGGCTGCTACCAAGAAACTGTAAGGATAGATAACTTGCCCAAGGAAGGGGCTTGTAGATGAAGTGGTTAACATCATTTATCTCTGCATTCGAGTCCTAGGTTAGATTACCCTCCTCCTCAATATGGCTTCTATTTGAAGAAAAAAAAAAGAGAACTTGCCTAAGAAGAGCTGCCCTGCCACTTGGCACCATCATCCCATTATGGAGAGACCTTTTATTCTTGTCAACGCAACTGGTTCAAGTATTCAAGTCTACACCAAAAACATTATTCAAAGTAAGGTTGAACTTGGGCTAGAAGTTTGAGGTGTTATTGGTAACTACCCTTTACCAGCAAATCCCTGGGGATCTTCAGATGACAAGTGACAAGGGGTCTCTTTCTTGTGAGGTGGATGACCATGCTGTTAAATTAGGAGAAATTGCAAATCTAATTACATATATGCTTCACCTGA
>CM031922.1:11456865-11563502 GCA_018703695.1 Prunus fruticosa
AAAATGACCCCATAACCACGTCACAAGGGTAATATAGTGTTATTAGCGGAGTTGTGTGGGTTGTGTTAGGTTTAGTATTTCTAACCCGGTCAGCTTGCGCAGGTCAGTGTGATAAGACCAGCCATCACAAGCCCGAACCCCGCAGAAGCGGACCCGTTTGCAAGTTATTTGGTTGTGAGCCGGGACTGGTTGCATCCACCGGGGCCACGATCGTCGATCCCGAGTCTCCTCACTCCTGGGTGGTCTTGAGTCGAGCTTTCATTCACGAACTCCTCCACGCCCGCTCGCCCGTCCCGTGATCTCGCCCCTTTTTTTTCTTTGTCATTCCTTCTGCTAGTTGGTTGTTCCTCATTAAACCTTCTTCTTTTTCTTTTTTCTTTTTTTTTTTTTTAGGAGACCACCTCCTCTTGATGATCTTGAGCGGAGCTCTATGCCGCTCCATGAGGAAGGAGGAAGTTCGCCTGAGCTCCTGGGCAAGGAGACTCCAAGGCCGCGGTGAAGCAACTCTAGGGTACTCTTGTGGGGCCCAGCAAAATCCTAGCTGTAGAGCCTCCCAGGAGTCGATCCTCCTGAGCAGCAGGGCTGGGAGCGTAGGCTCGGCTGGATCAGGGCGAAGATGGTAGACGTGTACATAGAGGGACAGAAGAGTAGGAGATGCTGGCTGAGCAGGGAGGCACGGAGTGGGACCGCGGCCCGGACCTGCCATGAGCAGCCTCGACTCATACTCGGGAAGGGAGGCGGAGACTTGGCAGTTGAGGCCGGAGTAACGGTTCCAGCCGCGAGTCTCCTCGGAGGGTGGAACGCGGGCGGCGTGGAGTGAGGTCCTCGGCCAAGCAACTTCTCCCGGGCGCGGTGAAGAAGAAGGCCTTGGCCGACAAAACCTCAGAACGTGGTGGCTGGCGGATATGGGCAGGTAAGACAAAGGAAGATTCACCTGTTATAGTCTGGGATGAGCGAGGGTTTGAGGCGAGTGAATTTCTCTTAAAATTTTGGATATTAATCATTAAATACAATATCATTATTTATTTATATATATATTCTTTTCTATCTTTTTTGTACCATAAATTATGTATATTTTCTCTCTTCATCGGCAGTTCACTCTTTTGTAAGGACTTTTAATCTAAATATAAGGTAATAAGCCTTCTTGCTGAAAATTGAGACGTATGCTTTTCGCTTTATATTGACCGCACCGTTTTAACTCGTTCGCCTTACCTCCCATTTTCTTCTTTTTGACTTTTTTGTGCGTCCAGTCCTCCGGTCTCATTTTCGTTCTGAGCTTGGCACCGAATCGTAAGCGTAAAGCCTCGAGCTTTTAAAGTTTCTGGTTTCGGGGCATGATTAACGTGTTAGTTTTCACCTTATGCCTAAGTCGTGAAAAACTCGAAGAAATGATCCTTTAGCTCCACTGGTTTTCTGTGTCGTGGCCGTAGGAGACATAAAGGTCAGCCACGTGGCCGGAGGTTTGGATGCGCGGCTTGCCCAAACACCTTAGGAGCAAGTCGTAGCAAGCCTTCAGCTTCCTGGTGGACACGGCTTCACGTACCTTGATCCCGGCTGCCTGGACTCGTCCTTGGTTTCTCAGAACTTCTAGGTCGCAAGGGTACGGGACCTACTGAGCGTCGTCCCATGGTTTTATTGGCTGAGCCGCCTGGGCAAGGGGCTGGCTAAGTCAGGGGTTGTCACCAAGGGAGAGCTGCGCTGGTAGCACTGACACTTCTGGTTAGGTGACACGATTCACCTGACGTAGTGTGGCCGGAATGTTTATAGCCGTGAAGGTGGTGCGATGGTCACACTCTGGCCGTGCTATTCTGACGATGTGGTGGTTCGACCGGCCGCGTCTGGTGGCCAAGGTCTGAGGCTAGCCAGAGTTGCTGATTACAGTGGGTGGAATACTGGTGGGGTTATTGTTTCCCAATGATACGGCCAAAGCATGGAGTGGGTTTTATGCTATTTCCGCGGCCGGGGCTTAAGCATGTTCATTGGCTTACCCTGGCTATTAGATCATTGTTGAGCGATTGTCCGTAGCCTGACGCTTGATGCGGCCGAGAGGCGCAGGCTGGTGCTTTCGAGGTAAGTTGGATCTTTAGCGCTCTTCACCTCCCAAGTTCTGTTTGGGGAGGTGTCAGTAAGCGGGTAGTCGGGTACCTTTCCTTGGAGAAGTGTAAGCGATAACTCTAAGGGGAGATATTACCTGCCATCGTGGCCAGTAGAGGATGTCTGGATCCTATAGCCTATCTGGACATCATATCCTACATAGCTGCTTTGTCCTACGTGGAGCTAGCTGCAATCCATCGTACCTGGAAACGGCGGCCGGTCCGCCCACATGTTCGGTCTGGGCGATAGTAATTGGTGAGGTGGACTTAGGAGTCTAACGAAGTCATTTTCAACTACTTAGTTTTTTAGCTTTCACTGTGCCCTCGTTTCCACCATAAGTTTTTTGACAAGAGTCCACAGGACGTGCGAAAGTGTTGGGGTCGTAGATCTCACGGCCTGGTGGTAGGGGCCAGAGGATGGATCGTTATAGTGTCTTCCTGTACTTTGATGCGTGTGAGGTGATATTGCACGGAGTCCAGCAGGGATCTAGTGCAATTAGAGTGTGTGATGTGATAGAGTGATAAATGGTGATTATTTTTTGACACGACATATAGATTGTGGCCGAGACGTGCTGATCTCGGCCGTAGTCACAGCCTGAGCTACAAGGCGTCGTTTAGTGCTCGTGTTGGTGGGTTTTACAGGGCGGTGCTCAGCAGTGCTCAGTGAGTGACTCGTATGATATATAGGTAAAGATAGAGGTAGACAGGGATGCGTGTTACGGCAGCCTTGAAAATTAAGGTCTATATATTGTTTAATGGAATTTTCCTTAGATCTGGAGCACTATCCTAGGAAAGTAAGTAAAGATATTGAAAGTGCATGACAAGAAAATATTCATTTGTACAGATCGAAGGTTTTTGTTTGGGTGAACCCTTTAAGTGGTTTGACCCTTATATTTTATAGGAGTCTTGGAGGGTAATCGAGGCTGAAAATCTGGCATGATGGGGCCTCAGCGAGAAGAAAGTAATGGTAAATCAGCATTTCAGGGTCGTGAACGTCGTGGTGCGAACCCTGCTGAGTAAAACGCAGTCACCTGATTTCCGTAGGTCGCTAGCCATAGGGGCAGCATTTAATGCCGGGTCTGATGGTTGGTGAATATAACCCTTCAAGTTGTAAGTTAGCCTCATCACTCTCAATTTATCAAACTTCCTAAAGTCACTATCCATACCCTCCTCGTGACATAAATGTTTACTCGTCGCCATGATCCATAGCTAGGAGGCAATACCTCATTAAATGAAGTGCGGAACCCTGCACCCATGTGACGGACGTCGTTAATCCTTTAGCCGTGATTTGTCCGAGCCTTTCGGTCCATGGATCAAGGCCGAGATGGTATGCCTCGCAACTTCCTTTGCTTTCAGAATCCAAGCATCTGGCAAAGCGCGTGTAGTTTTAGTTTCAGCGGGAGAAAGTGTACTCACAGGAGAAAAATGGTACTCCTTGGGTAATCCTGGCCGTAGATTATTAGGCACAAATGGGAACTGAAAGAACTCTAACTCAAAAGACCTAAATCAGCCACTTACGGAGTTAGTGGACTTAAGAACTGACTCCTTCAACACTCACGACTCTTGGATACCACAAAGGGACTAGAACCACAAAGAGGACTATAACTAATGAAGATGTTGACTAAGTATTGATTTGGAGGAAGAAGAAGGCTTTTAATAAAATAGAGTTCATTAATAATCAAAAAAACTTAAAATAGAATAAATGAGATTTTTAGAATATAAATGTATATATATTATATTGTATTTTGTGATTTTAATGTATATCTAGAATGCTAAGAGCGATGGTGTTTGAGCCTTATCTTGCTCATCTTTTCCTTGTAGAATCTCTCAAATACATACTTGGACTTATAAGAGTTCTTATCGAGCCAATCGGGACTATCCCAAGGAAAAAGGCATTTGCATACGCGATTTACTAGTTCAGATCCACACGACATCATAGTTGGTATATGTGAATAGATTCCCCTTCCTTCATTTAAACAATCACATTCTACTCAAAAATAATAATTTTTTAAAAAAAAAGTTCCTTATGTTCACAAACACACTTCTCGTGCTAAACAAATAATAAGGCCTCAACTCCAGTCCCATGCCAATGCATTCCAGGACTAGTACAACACAAATACCAAGTCACTTGTCAAAAGGCCCTAGGAAAACAATACACAAAGTCAGGCCTACATCACTTCTGGCCCCCGGGCTAATGGGCTTCAAGGGACAGCCCAGCCCGTGAAGAAAGACAAGCCCGGACCCTTATCTCGGGGTGAGAGCCAGGCACAAGCGGTACCACGGAAAAGCCCGGCAACCGACCACAAAAGCACAGAACCAATTCAGCCCATACTTATAATTATGTATAAAATAAGGGTTTAGGATTTAGGGTTCATCACTGAATGACAAATCCCCCTACTTTAATTTTTTTGTGTGTACTTGTTATAAAATTGATGTTTGTTTCATTAGAATTCTACTCTAAATTCATAGTTTTATAATTCGGATGATAACACATTAATTTGTGTAAATTTATAATACAACAATTATATATATAATATAATAAGACAAACAACGTATCATATAACAAACATAATCATACCACAAATATCATCATTTTTTTTAATCATCACAAATAATAAGCACAAAATTAATTTAAGTTTTATCCTTTAAATTTATCGTTGTTTAGTATTTTCGTTTGGTTTATGTAAATCTATTAGAGTATTATATTGATTTTTCCAAGCTTGTTATTTATATTTAGATGAGTGGTTATTTTTTCCAATCTATTAGAGTATTTTCTTTTTCTTTATGTATAAATCTATAAGGAAATATGCTAAGAGACAATGTGAAAATGTGATTACATACAGAAAACATGAAAATGCATACATAAATTTAAAAATCACATGTTTCTTATTTTTGGCCAATTAGGGCCCGTCATAGGCTTAGCCTCAGACCAGGAAGCCCCGCCATTTTCAACCCGACTCATGAGTGCATATTGGGCTTTAGGATTTTCTAAAAAACCAGCCAAGCCCAGCCCGATATTTCTCTCTTCTCTTTAAAGTCTAGCCCAGCCCAGACCCAGTCCATGAAAAGTCACCAGGACCTACAGAGTGAGCACCCATAACAGCCTAACCAAAGACATCTTCAGCAAGTAAAAGGTTAAATCTATATATGTTGCTATGCCTCTGTATTGTATATATATTTTTTTTATACATATATTCATTTCTCATATATCGTCCATTGCAACCATTACACCCAGCAAACAGGTAATAATGAGAAAGGGAAAGGTACCATTTGTCCAAATAAGTACATTTTAATAATCGTTAATATCATTATTAGGCAAAAGGAAAGGGCGTGAAAATGGCGCCTTGATGAGATAATTGTTCTATGGTGAATTGGAAAGATGGATTTGAAAGGACAAAAAAAGATTATCATCCCTAGTCATTAACCCCAAAAAGAGAATAACTTATTTACTTCTAAAATCATGCAGTTTGAAGAGTTGATTGTGTTAGGCTTACGACGATATGAGTCAAACCTGGCCCCAACATTGATAATAACCAGTGACAGCAACTAACGTGTTTGTCTCTTTTTTCTATTTATTCTCAAAGGTCGTTCTTTTTTACTTTAATTATTCTTCAAAACAGCTAAATAATTGCTCTAGTAAACAGCTAATGATCCTATTAACCATCGATCCTTCAGACATCATTGACACTGAAGTGCATTGAATACGACATATATGATTTTGGCTCTTAAGTAAAAGTAAACACATTAAAAATAGGTAGGGTGAAGTGAAGTGCTAGATGAGAAACAAATAAACTCGTTCTTTTATTAATTGTAAGTTTTCACTTCAACAGATTCACTTCCTTTTTTTCATCTCTCCTCTATTATTATATATAATATAAATTTATAAAAACGCTTATATAAGTAAAGTTTACTCTAAAACAAATTAAGGAACATGACTAAATTAAAAATATTTAGCTAAACGTGTAGTTTTTGAATCCTTTGTTTATTATATCCTTCTATTTCTCCTTCAAGTTAACTTTAAATTCTAACTAACCATGGATAATAGTAAATCCGTGTACAAACTTCTGTTAAGTCCGTTAACATTCTTCTAAAAAAATAAATAGAAGCTGTTTCTTTTAAAGTAAAGAAAATCATTTCAACTTGCAGTGCTTCTCTACGTAACACTCTGTTCTTTATAAAGTCTTCTATTGATAAAAAGAGTTATAAAATGGAAGGGTTTGCTACAAAAACACTTGTTATTACTCAGAAGTGTACAAAACAATATATATATAAAAAACTATATATTTATTTAAAACAATATAAATCTGCTGTCATATGTAGTATAAGTACTTAACCATTTTTACAGTCGTCCATGGTGCGTGCAGATGTGTACAAATCCCAACCCAATTGATTTAGGGTTCATTGACTTAATTAATATTTGATTATCCTAATTATATGCGGCTATAGGTAATTAACCAGCTGGATGGCCCATTAGGGAAGGTTTAGGTGATCCCTTTGGGATATACGATGAGACTTTTCACTGTTCATATAAGATGCGGCAAAATGGATAACGAAAGTTTTTGAGAATTTTCTTTGCCTTTCATAAAGTCTAAATCTGAATGATAGAAAATATCAATAGTCCAAAAATTTCAGAAATTCGATAGAAATATTTGAGGAATACTGTGGATCTGGAATAAAAGTCAAATAAAGACTCCGGAAATTGTAAAAAAAACTTGGAAATTTGTTTTGAAACTTCGAAGAATGTTTATTTCGTCAATTATCTATTAATTTATCACAAAAAATTAGAAGGAAATGCTTTGCTTGATGGATTTAACTGGTTAAAGTTGATTTGTCCAGTGGCTGGCAAACATTTCAGTGTAAAAATACTGTAGTAATTAATGAAAAAAAAATTAAACACAACGTAATCATTTATAAATCATGATTTCCTACAATATTTACACTTTCTGACGTTGCATGGTATGATTACATGAGTCGACTCAGTACCACATAGAGTTCTTATGAGGTTCAAATTTTCTTATCTTCATTCATTTCTATTGTAAGTAAGTGTATTGTAAAGGTCAGTCATCAAATGATAAATCCCCAAAATAGTTTTGCATGTAATTGTTAACATGTCACCCATATATATTAAATATTTTTAGCATATTATCACAAAAACGTAAGTCATGTGGTGGTTAGGTGTTGGAGGAGTAAAATGGGAGGGGTTCAAAAATCCCCTTTGTGTTTTTTTTCTCCTTTTTTCCCTTTTATTTCTTTTTTTAATTTTTTTTTCCCTTTTCATTGATATTTTCAATATTTCGATATTTGCGTATTTTTCCGATATTATTGTCGATATTGATATTTGCGTTATATCTAATGGATATGTTTTCGAACAGGCCGTGATTGGAAACGATGTCAACTCTTCACACAATGTCAACTCCAAGCCCTATATAAATGCCACACTCCCATCTACCTTCCCCACACAACCCATAACTTCATTAGTCTAAGTAGTTTCTAAACCCGATCAGTTTCTGAGTTTTGAAACTGGGAGTTTAAAATCCAAACTCCAAACCCCAAATTCAAAACCCCGAAAACATGGCCAAAGTCGAAGGTGAACCCGGAAGCTCCATGCATGGAGTGACAGCAGAGGCAAACCTTGCTTTTCTCAGTAGCTTCCCCATTGTTCCAACAGACCCAACTGCCATATTTGATCTACCAGTTGATTCAGAGCACAAGGCCAAAGTTTCAAAATCTTCTCTTTGGCCAACCCTCACATGAGAACCTTCCACTTGTCTTGGATTTCCTTCTTCACTTGCTTTGTCTCAACTTTTGCAGCTGCTCCACTTATCCCTATAATCCAAGACAACCTCAACCTCACAAAGCAAGACATTGGAAATGCTGGGGTTGCCTCTGTCTCAGGCAGCATATTCTCAGACTATAAATAGGATTGCATGTGTGATTTGCTAGGGCCACGATATGGGTGTGCGTTTCTCATAATGCTCAGCGCACCCACTGTGTTTTGCATGTCATTTGTATCTGATGCTGGGGGCTACTTAGCAGTGAGATTCATGATTGGTTTTGCTCTTGCTACATTCGTGTCATGCCAGTCCTGGATGAGCACCATGTTTAACGGTAAGATTATTGGGCTGGTTAATGGGACAGCTGCTGGGTGGGGAAACATGGGTGGTGGGGCCACCCAGCTCTTGATGCCATTGGTGTTTGATATAATTGGAAGAGTTGAGAGCAACTCCTTTCACTGCTTGGAGAATTGCCTTTTTCAGTCCCTGGCTGGCTTCATATCATTACGGGAATAATGGTCTTGACCCTTGGCCAAGACTTCCTGATGGGAATCTTGCTGCCCTGCGAAAGAAGGGTGATGTTGCCAAAGATCAATTCTCCAAGGTCAGTTTTCTTTATATTTAAGGCCTTTTTGGAATCTTTGTTTATGTATTCATGACTTTCAAATATCCATGAATATTAATACAGAAGGAAAGCTGATCAATGTTTCCTCCCTCCAATTTGAATATTGTTCAGGTGTTGTGGCATGCTATAACAAACTACAGGACATGGATCTTTGTCCTTCTCTATGGCTACTCTATGAGTGTTGAATTTGTCCACTGATAATGTCATTGCTGAATACTTCTCTGACAGTTTGTCCTTCATTTTTTCTTTTAATTTTGGAGACTCTAATGATTTTTGCTATGTTTGTTGATCACATGTTTTACAACCCACGTACTATCTGGGGTCTCACCGCAAGAATATAATGTTATTAACAACATTGGTTAGCAAAATATTTTGTTTTAAATATCTGACCATGTTATGTTGTAAAACTAGAATTCTTAGAGAACGTTTAAATGAGATCTAGTTGAAAAGACTATAATTAGAGATTTCCAATCCAACACAACGAATTATTTTAGAGATAGTTGGCATTAATGTTTCAAATGTCCTTTAATCAAACAGGTTAAATATCAAGCTTCACACAGCTGGAATCATTGCTGCGACATTTGGCATGGCCAGGGGACCCTCGTTGGCCCGTCCCTTTGGAGGATTTGCTTCTGATCGAGCAGCCAGGTACTTTGGCATGAGGGGCAGGCTCTGGACTCTTTGGATCCTCCAAACACTAGGAGGAGTCTTCTGCATCTGGCTAGGCCGAGCAAACTCACTCCCCATTGCGGTCTTTGCCGTGATCCTCTTCTCTGTAGGAGTCCCAAGCTGCATGCGGAGCCACCCCTTGGTGTTATCCCCTTCATCTCCCGGCGATCCCTCGGCATCATATCTGGGCCTCACTGGAGCGGGTGGGAACTTCGGGCCCGGGCTGACCCGACTAGTGTTCTTCTCGAGCTCAGCATTCTCAACTGCGACAGGGTTGTCTCTAATGGGGGTAATGATCGTGTGTGCACACTTCCAGTGGCTTTGGTACACTTCCCTCAGTGGGGGAGCATGTTCCTTCCGCCTTCAAAAGATGTTGTGAAATGGACGGAAGAGTTTTACTATTGGAGCTGAGTGGAACGAGGAGGAGAAGCAGAAGGGGCTGCACCAGCAGAGTTTGAGGTTTGCAAGAAATAGTAGGTCTGAGCGTGGTAGGCGTGTTGCCTCAGCTCCAACCCCACCCCAACACCACACCTTCCCATGTTTAGTCAAACAAGGGGAAAGGTCAAGCATGCACCTTGGTGCATGTCGTGTGGAACAAACCAATAATCAAAGCGAAGTGATATTTTGTATCGTATCAATCGATCATATTTGTACTGTATTTCTGTTAGAAATACAGAGATGATCAGCTGAGTTGATACAAGAAGTTATTAGTAATGAAAATAGAGTTGCCATAAAGCGTCTGCCTCAGTGTGTTATTTGCATACACAAATGTTTTTAGTTTCAAGGTTTAAACTTATGATAATTTTCAGAAGTAGTTTTTTTTATATAATTTTGTTTTGTTACATTCATATATTAGATTTGTTTTTGTGTTTTCCCTAAAAAAAACTTATGTTGGAACTTTCTTATAACCAAATGAAGGGGCAAGTTGAATAATGGATATTGTCTGGTTAGGATATAGCATATATGTTACAAATCTGAATTATGAATGAAGAACATTGTTATATATTCTCATGTTTTAACTGAGCAGTGAATGCCACTCAATTTGTGATGTGTAGGAAATGCGATGCTCATGTAATTGACCTCAATATAAGACGATCCTCCAAGGATAAATAAGATTGTGAGAGATTAACTTATTATATGGTGTTATTAAAATTAACAGTGATATAGTGAATGACAATATTACTATACGCTTAATATTTAATAAATGCATACATGCATTATAATAGAATGAATCGCACCCAAACATCAGAACAGCATTTGCTCCCCCAGGGATTATGGATATGTGTTGTCAATTAAAATAGATACTCTAGAGAATTATTGATGCAAATGTCAACGGGTGTTTGTGGCATCCCCACAAACTTATCCATAAATGGCATTCCAGGTTGGATGGAATTTGGAAATCTGATTTAATAATAGGGAGATCCTCAATTATTAGCTGGGTAGAAGTTGACTTGTTTATGTTAAGAAACACAAAAGGAATGAACATTCGTATTATCGTATATGGCTTATCGGGTTTTCATAGCAGATAATATGTACATTATCTAAGAACAAAATATATGTATTGGGGTAACAATTTTTTTTGGAAAAAATTAAATAAATGCAAACCATTTAAAAATATTTACATATCATTTTTTGTGAAAATTATCAAACATGGAGAATAATCCAGGGCACACTGTTACTTCTTTGAATTAATTGGAACCTGGTAGGGGAGAAGTTTTCTATTTTCGTTTCATTGTAAGGTTCTCTATTGGTTTTACTAATGTAAGGTAATGAGGAGGAGGAGGATGATGAAAAAGAGAAAAAGGAGCAATGATACAGAATTAGGGAAGTATTTCTTGTGCAGAAACTGAGGAATTACTTTTGATGGCTCCTTGAGATGGCGATGAAAAGAGATTCAAATTAATGTTTATTACAGATTGAAAGAGGTCTTGGCAAAAGAAGCACGAATGAAGTCGGAACCATGAATTTTACAAAACTTTAACAAAGTGACCACATGAAGGATGCTTGCTTGCTATATGATTGTTATTGGGCTTATGAGTGGGCTAATTCTAGCTGCAATGGGCCAAAAGCTATAATGGGCTAAATATTTAGTTCTTTTTGGGCATAAATTTTACATATGGGTAATGGAATATGAGGAAAGGGAATAGTTCTAATTCGTTAAGCTTAACAGCAATTTCCTTGTAATAATAAATAAATGAAAAGTATGCGGGCTCTACCTCAGAATCCATGATCACATCCCCTCGAAATCATAAAATAGGATCAACTCAGGAGGGGGTCGTTGATTCAGAATTCTCATGCCTTTTTTAGACCTGGCAAATCTCACAAACGGGTTAACACGGACACGTTGACATAAAAAAAATGAGTATTTGGTCGAGCTTAATGGGTCGGGTGGGAAAAGGGGTAAACCGGTAGTCACCCGTTAGCTCAACGGGTCGTGTAGTATTTTCACGGAGATCACCGGATTAACAGGATAAGAGGAAGGGCAATTTTGTAATTTACATTCTAAATCCCTAAAATCCAGCGCATCATCTTCGTCTCTCTCTTTTCTCGTCTTCTACTGTTACTTCACTCACGCACAATATCCCTTGTTTCACAAAAATCCAAGTTCGAATGAAACTGGCTTATTCTCGTATAAAAAAAAAAAATAATAATAATAATAAGAGTGCCTTTTGTGAGTAATCACCCTTCAACGATGCCAGAAGCGGAAGATTTGGGTTGGAGCGTACTGGTTTTCCAGCAGCCAAATGACGGGGACATCCGCCCTTCATTTCAAGTGTTCGCGTCAAGTTTGTAGAACTTGGTGTTGGACGAGTCACACCTTGGGCACCTAAGAATATGCTGGTTCACCATCGGCCTAAGCTAGACCCACTCAAATGAATCACTTTTATTTCCATTCTAAATATAATATATAACTGGATGGTGTTTGTTTTATTTGTGGTGTTGTTTTCATGTTGTTTCCTCTGCCGCATAAATGCTTGTTGTTTTTGTTAGTTTGCTTCCTTTCCTGTGTTGGAGCTTTTCTAGTAATGAAGTTTAATCTTTCGAGACCAAGGAGGAGGAAAGTTTCAGGGTGGGTTTGATATTTTGTCTTTCATCTTTTTTATTTTTTGTTATTTTTTATTCTTAACAACGGTGAAACGGGTCGTCGTGATTTATTCTCACGAGAATTAACGGGTCGTGTTGAGGTTTACATATTCTTCATGGGTAGCTTAACGAGGTGTCGTGTAGTAACAGGGTCACCATAACGGGTTAACACAAACACGACCAGAAGGCAAACCCAACCCATTTGCAGGTCTACCTTTTCCCTTCTACCTTCCAAAAATACCTTTAAACTTTACAATGATTCCAAAACACCCTAATCATTGTTGGAAAAAGCAAAATTTTTCCCTTCCACCTTGGTTGTTAGCCTTACTTTTCTTGTTATGCTTCTGATCACTATGTCATATTTATTTATTTATTTATTTTTCTATTATATTCCTTATATTATTATATAATAGTTTTTTCATCACTCGTCATATAAATATCATATATTATATATTAGTTGTAAAATAAAGTTTTGTCAATTTTTACAAGTTACTTAGTTAAAAATTATATATTTATTTCTCAAGGCATTTTAGTAATCAATTTTTGGTTTAGGTTATGATTCATGAGAATTGTAGTAAACAACAACAATGGGAATTAACTAGTTCATGTGCTTCTTCCATATAGTTAGTAAACAACTTAATGGGAATGATTCTTCTAATATCGATTCATACTTCCCCTACTCCTAAATTCTCCCCAATTCCTTCTCCCTCATTCCTGGTAATAGTCAACGGCGCCTAAAGTCCCACAAGTTTAGAAATGAGGAATGTGCTTGCGGTTCCCTCAATATAGGCTATGCTTGCATTTCAGAGGGGTTCTAAGAAGCTTTGATGCAGGATGAGGTTTTGGCTATGGTGGTTGGAAGGTTGTGGCTTCCAGTTGCTGAATTTTTCTAGAGCAATTTGAACTCAGGCTTAGAAGAATGGTTATGGCTTTGGCTTTATGTATGCTTGTGCTTGGGTGAAGTCTCCAAGACGTTTCAAAGCTTGGGGATTTTAGTCATGATGTTAAAGGGTTTCAAAGGGTAAGAGAGTGGAAATCACAAGGCTTCTCTATATTTTTTGGGCATGGACAAGACATTATGTCAAACAATTAAAAATCCAACATTATCAAACTATGAAGGCGTGACAGAGTTTTGTAGGTTTTATGTTATAGTGTGCAAAAATGTTGTGTGTTTTTTGGTCTTTTGATTTTGGGTGTCTTGCTTTCTATAGCACTTGGAAACTTTTGTTTTACGTGCTCTGTTCAACAGATGATGAACCATATAAGATGTTCTGCCATTGTTGTAACTGATTATTGAACTCCACTGGAGAGTGTGAAATAGTGCTTGCTTTCAAAAGGTATTTATATCCCTCATCAATAGAAGTGATTAAAACTTGGGGTGTTTGTGTGATCTTACAATACAAATATATACATCACCCATCACTTGATCTACAACCAATGCAGCAATTGACAGACTACAAAACAAAGAGGACATTTTAAATCTTCCAAAGTAGAAGCCTACAAGCCAATATAGGTCTTACATACACGTCAAATGTGCGGTCTCCTCTATCTGAAGCACAAAGATGGTTACAGCAAAACTCTTTCCACGGCCACTGCAGGTAAGGCATGATGGGCAGAGGAGCACTTTTGTACAGTGACTCCATTTCTTTGGAAGCCTGATGCCATTAAGGAAGAATTCTGGCATTAATGGAACCTAAAGTGTTTGCTGAGAGAGAGAGAGGAGAGAGTGAGGAGAGAAAAGTGAGGAGAACTCAAAAGAAAAGTGTACCCTGCTGTGTCTGGAGTGGCCATATTCTTAGAAGTGGATCTTGCCCTCTCAGCACTTTCATCTGAGAGTCTCTTAAGAGCGAAGCCTTCGCCTTTGCATTAGGACATATACCAGAACCACAGGGTTTCACAAATTTTGAAAGGAACCTGCACTTCTGAAAAGTAGTTCATTTGGAGAGATAGCTCGAGCATAGGAGAGAGACGCGGCACAGTCATAGACTGCCCGCTCATTACTTCCTCTCACTGTTGAATATGACATATTATGTCTTTGTAGACTTCTTCCCACCTCAGTTAGATGAAAGTAGTGCTTAGTTAAGTTGAGTTGATTTTTTTGTTTTAGAATTAGTCATCCTCAGCTGCCTCAGAAGCCTTGGTTCTCCTCACAAGAATGGTAGCCGCTGTCCCAACAACTGCAGCAGCAATCGTTATTGAAGCCGCTGTCAGGTAGAGCAGCAGATCCAGGGATGGTCTTCTTCTTTGCTCTTGCGGCTTTACATTGACTGAAGAACAAAAGTTCAGGGTGCAGCCATTAAAGTGTCATTCGTAGACAATTCAAGCAAGAAAACACTCATCATTCAACAATATAGCCTCATACTTTAAGAAACATGAAAATATATGAACCAGGAAGAAATTTTTAAGGTTCATTAACTGAAGTTCTTGCTTGCTGATGGAGGATTTAGCAAACTTGATTAAGCATTGTAGAATAATTAAAAACTAACTACCACAGTAAGTGGCATGTATTGTAGCCTGAACTGTACAAAAGAAAGCTAAGTGTAGAAAGAACAAAAACATGGAAATGCCGTGATGTTATGATTTTGTTCATTTTCAATTACACTTCTTATAAGCTCCCACTCTGCATATTTCGTGTTTTAATTTTTAGCTTACCAGCCTCAAATCCAGACAAAAGAGGAGGGCTGATACAGTAAAACTTAGTTTGATAATTAGGCGTAACAACACAGTGTTTTCCATTCCTAAATTTAAGTAACAGATTAGATCAGTTGTCCAATAAGCTAACAGAATATCACTAACACTGCAGAAACCTCAGACTTGAGTCTAAACTATTCAACTTTAGGTACATGGGCATATATAGACAACAATGTATAGAGTTCTGTACTAGTTGTTGTGCAAGTTGGATCATGTGTACCAAGGGAAAGAAATAGAGAAGTCCACATGATACATGTGAGCGCTTAAGTCTAAGAGAAGTTGAATGAAAAAACAATTTCCTACACAAATGGTAAAGCCAATTATGGACTATTCAACATAGCCTAACATATTTCCAGCTTTCACAGAGGTTCAGGTTCCTCCTTGTTCCCTACCAGTCACATTAAAGCTCAACCTAAATCCTAAATCCCACCATCTTGCCCCTCCCACCCCATCTCATCTTTTTCACTCTCCATCTCCCTGAAGATAGGTGTGCTAAATAGAATCACCTATATTAGCACAAGAACAAAATACTCACTAACCAAAAGCAAGTAACTGAAAAGGACCCACTAGTGTAGTGGTTTGGAGTAATTGCTTTACCGAGACAAGGTTCTGGGTTTGAGTAGTAGCATCCCCTAAAATAAAGACACTTTTAACTCCCAGAGAGAATCTATCCACCAAACCAAACAAACCAAGAAGCACCATCCAGCAAGATCAATTAATTCACTATTCTTTAACCACCATCAATTTTAAGTTTCCCCATTTATTGGTATCCCTTCAGTTCAACACCTTCAACAACTCTTAATTTCTATGAAAAAGTCATTAACAAAAGGGCCATCTTTTTCTCTGTTATAATTATGAAAACCATTCAGCAATCTTCCTCCATAAAGATTACAATGAATGGGTATGGTGGCATAGCCAAATCATTAAAACCCACTTCCTAATGACTCTCAAATGCTCAATAAAGCCCACCATAATGTCAATCTTCTGTTATGGGCAATTTCCATATGGCTTATCTCATTTGTCTCATGTCTTGGACACATTTCTGCTGTTACCAACCTCCAGTACCAAGATTTAAAATTTCTAAAATGAAATCAATCAACAACCTTCACTTCCCATGTATTAACACTCTCATGAAATGGAATGATATGCAGGTGCACGATAAAGACATACATAACGGCCATGGAAGTTGAAGTTTGATGCTTGAAATAAACCAAAAATAGGGTTATCTTACTCTTAGAAGGGAAGAAAACGATAGTTGCGCACAGCCAGCTCCATCATTTACTGTGTTTCCAGAGTAAGGCAAACACCAGGCTCCGAGGAATATGATTTGCTCTGGTCTCTTAATCTTAACTGCCTTATCTTGGCTGCTGGGGCTGGTCTCCATTTGCCATTGATTATGTATACAATTTCAGAACTGCCATTTTATTTTTGGAATTCAAAATTAGACATGGTAAGGGTTTGGGTCATGTTGGGTTGTAACTAGTGCCGGAAATATAAAACCTAACACGACCACGCTAACGAGTGAAGAAACGCAAAAATGAACACATTTCAACCCGTACCCTAAATAACCCATTGAAATAATTTCAGTAAATAAATAAATCACTAAACTACGAAATAATACTTAAAAATAAGTAGCTAATAGATTCAGCTCGTTTTCAACACCACCCAATAAACTTCAGCCTTAACATTGAATTTTTTTGTGAGTGTTCAGTCTTATGTTAACAAGCCGTATACAAAGTTTTTTTTTTTTTTAATCTACTCAAATTGTGCATAATCCTAGTAGAATATTGTTGAAAATGGGACATATATGTGACTCAATTATGCTAAAGCTCACACATTAAAATTGAATGCATCAAGGAGCACTCCACAACTAATCTCTTTACATGCAATCATATGCGAACAATATGTGAGGTAAATTCATATATTTTTTAGGTTCAAAGTTTAAACTAAGGATGTTTAAGTTTACAACTTTTTCAATGCTCAATTCTAATTTTTGAACCTCAGGTATATATAGGGGTAAAGATGTCTTTGACATAAACATACATATTTCTCCAACAACAAGAAGAATAAAAAGAACACATACATATTTCTTTACCATAATATCAATTCTTGAAAGTTGGTAGTGTATCTATATCGCTAGAATAAGTAGTATGTCCTACTGCATTGAGAACATTAATCTTTATGTGAAATGTAGTTGCTGATCTACAATTCTCAAAAGAGTCGAATTAAATTTCATAAAAGTTGTTAAACCCACGATGCAAAAGATGTCCAATATTAAATAGTGGTTGCAGCAATCAAATTAATTCCTTCATAAATATCTTTAATGTCTTCTTCTTCTTCTTCTTCTCAATTGCTTCATCATTTGCATTTTGTTTGTTGGAGAGGCAATTATTAGATGGTATGGACTTTATTATAATTTATAATATGCTTTTTTTTTCCTTCTGGAATTAAGAAACATCCTAATTGTTTTTATCTTAACAAAGGAAGTAGTTGGGCAATTTTTGAATCCTTGTTACTCTACTATTTAGTAAATGCTGCTAATGCGATCATGTGGCGACGTTACGGTCATATTTTAAAATTACTCCTTATTAACAAGTTTTTAAGAAAACTTCCCCTAAATATTATTTTATCATACAAGCTAAATCTAACTTTCTTGTATTTTAATTAAGCACCTCTGTTTTCATTCTCTGTGTGTTTGTTCAATTTATGTTTTTTTTTTTTTCAGGTTGCTTATAACAAAGGTACAAAAAGGTGAGTGTACTGCAGATACTTCTTAAATCCTAAAGTTGTTGGGCTTCTATGAAGTTTCCTTTCAACCAACATTTTAATTTTTAAAAATAAAAAAAATTTGTCACTTGGCGTTCTCTCTCTCTCTCAAAATCAATTTCACTCTTTTGGGTTTTGGAAAGGAAAAAAAAAGATTGAATTGATGGAGTTAATAATGGGAAGATATTGAGGGGGCAGGTGCAAACCGTGCCATATGACAGAAGCTCACGGGCATCCTCCTTTCTCTACAGTCTAAAAAAGCACACCACCACACACCAACTCATATCATAGCATCAGTCATACTCATCACCACCACCACAACCCCGGAACTAATATTTGCATTTGAATGTGCTAGCGATGAGCTGTGCACCCTCTGCCTTCTTCAGCTACTCACGAGCCCATTTAAGACCCCTTTTCAATTTCACCTCCTTTTCCGCAACACTAGCCCCATAAATAAAACCCCCTATAAACCCCTCTCATCCTCAACCCAACCCTCAAATTTACATTCATTACATTCCCTCACAAACCCAAAAAACCCTCACTCAAAACATATTTCAGACATGTCCTCCTCTATTCTTGCCCGTTGCCCTCATATATTTCCTGCTCTTCTTCACTTGTTTTGACGTCTCTTTGGCTGCAAGAAACTCCCCGTCTAGCGCCCCGAGCACGATGGTGAGGCCTTTGGTCACGGAGGGGCTCAGTCCGCTATGTGAGCATGAAGCCTCAGGACTTGAATCACAAGCAACAAGTTTTTCACGGGACAGAAGTGATGGTTGCTTGCCAAAAGGGTTTAGGCATGCCTCGGCTCCAAGCCGGTATGTGAACTATCACGCACTTGGCCAAGGCTGTTCTTCTATGCGCTCCAAGAAACCATGATTGTGAAGACTGGGGAAAAGGATTCAAGTGGTGTTTTGCATATGATTTCCGCGTTTTATGAGTGGTGGATTAATGGAATATATGTGCCGATTATACGTATTACAAATTGTCTCTCACAATATGCATGTGAGTCTCACTATTTTGTGGTGAATTTACTCGCGTATTGTGAGAGTGATTTTATATAACTAGCATTTACGAAGATTCTTAAAAAATGATAAAATTGATAAACGTATAAGAGTTGTTAAGTATACTTTTGAGTCATGATGGTTAAATGAAAAGTGGTTTATTTAATTTATTACGTTTATTTTTCACTCATATCAAGAAGTTTTCTACCATGCGCCATTTTTCTTTTCTTTATTTTTATACAGCTATCCTACGTTTTGATCATAGAATGCAAAAGGCAAATATTTGGTTGACTTTGAATCTCCAGCAAAAATTTCATATGAATTCTTTATAATAAATAAATAAAAAGTTCATTTCACGTGACTAGTGAGATTGTGTTCACATCATGGTTATATAAAGTGGTGACCAATTTCCGACATTTCTCTTAATTTTTGAGTCATCATCCATGACACCAGGCATTAAAACCTGGCCCATCTAAAAAGGGTGAGAAGCCGTGCACCTGACTTGAAACCGGCCTAAAACAAAATCACTTCATCGGCACTTTGATCTATAAAATACCTACAATTCTTGCAATATTTCAGTTTCTTTTGTCCATTAGGTGATGGATCGGGCAATTCCACAAAATCCAGCCACTACAAAATAATTTAGAGCTGAGATTAAAACTTACCCTCCCAATCCACCATAGATCATCTATAGACGAAAGTCAAGTAGGCAAGCCAGAAGCAGCGAACTCTATACTCACCGCTCCAAGTCGCAATCCATCCCATCTGAAGAGGAACAACAAAGCAAAACCAGTAGCATCTAACTCGACTTCATCCAGTACAGACAACTTATCTATTTAAACATAACAAATTCCATGAGCATAGTAAGTGGCTTTTTTCAATCCATCCATCCATTGATTGATAGAAATAGGTTAACAGCATATGAAACTTGAAACAGCATGTCATCCTAGCAAACCCCACAAACTCTTTAATACACAGAGAGTAGTCATAACTATGAAAAGGAAAGGCTTCCTCCAGGGTGACATGAGGAACAGACAAAAGCGTATCAGTAGACACAAATGTCACCCGAAACCATGCATGTATAAATAAATATTAACTATACAAATCATCTTCGTCAGCCCCACCAGCAGAAGTTGCGAATGGATCAGCACCAGTTGCCCCAGTTTGGTTATCAGCAAACCTAAACTCAGTTCCGAAACCCCTGGACTGCTGCAAGGTCTGAGCAAAGGCCTGATATTTGCGAATATCTGCATCGCTGACACTCCTACGAGCATATTTCATTGACTCCTCAAAATGAGCAGCTTTAATCTCTGAAACTTCGTCATCGATGTCCTCATCCATAGAATCTGGGTTCTCCCCTCTCCTTCTCTCCCGCTCAATATCCTGCAATCACACAATGCATTAATGATATATAGGAGTTGTGCAGAATTTAAGTTACATGCAGTGTCAATCCATGTCTACAAGGCTAGATAACCACATCCCAAGTTTTGGGATGTGAACCAGAGAGATTTGCATGTTTCATCAAATGGAACTACCCTGTTCAAAGCCATTCCCCTTTTTGCATAAAAATATTGCCATATAAAGACCCTAATCGCTACAGCCAAAAGAGATGACTGCAACGAAATCAGATATGCAAGGCTTGAAAATCAAATTGGTAAGGTTCCAAGTTAACAGCTCTGAACAAGCAGAGCTTGTAGTTTGAGAAATAACTTAGTTAAGCAGCCAGGTTCAGTTATTCATGCGAGAACAAGTTTGTGCTTCACATTTGGTCAAGAGGAAAGGTACAATCATGAAAATTTAAGCTATCAACATTTATGACCAGTATAAATGGAGCAATATTAGGAAGGTGAAGAAACAATAAGGACAAATGAGGAGATACCTTCTCAATATTTTCTCTTATGGCATACTTGCAGGACCGCTGGCAGATCTCTGTGATATCAGCCCCACTAAAGCCCTGTGTATACCTGGCCAATGCTCTCAAATCAACATCTTTTGAGACAGGTGATTTTCTCAAGCAGGATTTAAAGGTTTGGAAACGCGATTCTTCATCAGGAAGAGGAATATAAATCAATTGATAGGGGACGGCCAGGTCGGAGAAGTGCTGGGTCAATGATGTCAGGTTGGATTGTGGCCCCAATAATGAAAACCGTCTTTTTAGCTGTCATGCCATCCATTTCAGTCAGGAGTTGGTTTAAGACCCGATCAGCAGCACCCCCTGCATCCCAGAACTGCTTCCTCTCTGCAACAATCAGTGAGAAGTAAAATCAACAAAACAAAAGGAAACAAAAGTAAATACGGGCATCCTAACAAGGTTAAATTACTACTATTCTGCTATTCAACTATATTGAAGCAAACACTTCTCCTACACAAACTAATAAGCAAATGGAAACAAATTTGCAGTTCAAATTTCAGATGACTTTAATGTATGAAAATTATATGTACATAGTTAAAAGCAAATAAAAGTCAATAAACGATAAAACTGACCTGCGTAGCAATGGAATCAAGCTCATCAAAGAAAAGGACACATGGTGCAGATGCACGAGCCTTGTCAAAGATTTCTCGAACATTGGCTTCACTCTCACCAAACCACATGGTGAGTAGTTCAGGGCCTTTGATACTGATGAAGTTAGCTTGACATTCATTTGCGATTGCCTTGGCCAAAAGAGTTTTCCCACATCCTGGGGGTCCATAGAAAAGGACCCCTTTAGAAGGTGACATGCCAAATTTCTCAAACTTCTCTGGGTGCTCGACAGGATATTGAACAGTCTTTAAGAAAACAAGGCAGAAACAAAACAGACTCAGTTGTAAGCACTAAGCAGTGAAGAAAAAAAAACATACAAGATATAAACAGAATACCAATACAATAAACATTATTACCTCTTGTAGCTCCCGCTTGACATTTTCAAGGCCTCCAATATCCTCCCAACTAACATTGGGAACTTCAACAACCTGACCCAAATCAAAGAATAGAAAGGAGATTAAAAAAAATCATATCTCAAAAATATAAAATGATAATTCTATACAACACTAAATGGAATCCAAGCCGAATAACACTCACCGTTTTCGCGCAAAGCAGATGGATTGCTTGTTCCTAGAGCAGTCTGGAAGTGCTCATTTGTTACAGCCATAGAGTTGAGTATCTCCGCATCAATGGTTTCATCTTCCAAGTCAATCACATCCATCTTCTCCCTAATGCATTGCAGTGCAGCTTCAGTGCAGAGAGCAGCAAGGTCAGCACCAACATACCCATGTGTATCTTTGGAAATCCTCTCTAAATCAACCTGAACAGCAGGAAGCATAATTTATAACAGCTGAAGGAAGATAAAGAATGAACAACATAAACCAGATTGGCATTTAAGAAACTTTTACAAATGATCCAGGCCAACTTTGCGAACACATAACCAGATTTTTCAAACTTACAGTACGGTCATTTTTTGAATACGGTCATCAAACCTATGCTTTAGTAATCATATGTAACAAATATAACTTGCAGTTTCCTTTTGGTTTATAGGATAACTTATGGTGGCACTAGCTTGTTTAAACAGATCCAGTTAATATTTGGGAACCAAAACTGTCATCATCTATTCCAGATACAGTACATGCTTTACCTTTAAAACAAACTTAGAGAAAAAGAACAGGTTCAACTTACATCATCAGAGAGTTTCATGTTCTTGGTGTGAATGCGAAGAACTTCAAGGCGCCCAACTTCATCAGGAACACCAATGTCTATCTCCCTATCAAACCTACCAAACCTTCTCAAAGCCGAGTCAATACTGTTTGGACGATTTGTAGCACCAATAACAATAACGTGAGCTCTCGATTTCAAATCCATCCATCAGAGTCAAAAGTTGAGAAACAATCCGCCTTTCAACCTCACCGTGTGTCTTCTCCCTCTTAGGAGCAATTGAATCAATCTCATCAATAAAGATGATTGATGGGGCATTCTTCTCCGCTTCTTCAAATGCCTTTCTGAGATTGCTCTCACTCTCTCCAGCCAATTTAGACATAATCTCAGGCCCATTAATGCAAAAGAAAAAAGCACCAGTTTCATTGGCAACAGCTTTGGCTATTAATGTCTTTCCTGAACCTGGGGGTCCATAAAGTAGAATTCCTTTTGGTGGTTTCACACCAATAGATTTAAATAGTTGAGGATGCCTCAGTGGCAGCTCAACTAATTCACGGATTTGAGCCATCTGCTTCCGAACACCACCCACATCATCATAACCAACTTCATCCAACCTTTCCTCATCGTCCCTTTTCACTGGTTCCCCCTCACAGAAGATCTCAGTGTCTGGGGCAACCACACAATATTCTCCTGGGTCTGTTTTCAATAACCTTGAACTCTACACTTCTCATTCCTCCTCTGACAAGGAACAGATCTCCTTTCCTCACAGGGCGATAAGCTTCCAAGAAGTAAGCTGCAGACAAAACAAAGGGAGCAAGCCAAGTTTTAATGTCCAGTCCCAAAAATAAATCTAAAGAAATTTAGCCTAAAGGAATATAATCCTATCCTAGACAAAAAAGCCAGACACTAGACAGCATGTCAAGACAGTGAAAATCATTTGCAGAAGCCTTTCAGATTGTCCATGATCGCTTTACAGATAACATGGAATGGGAAGCAATCCAAAGAAAAGCCAATCTATTTCTGCAGATTTGAGATAAGAACTTATAGAAAGGGCTACAGAAAACAAATGAGCGAAGCCATTAACCTCTTCCCAGACCAACAATCCCCACAATGACCCTGGGAAAGCAAAAGTTGTAGAAACTCTAGGATGATCCCTAAGTCAATAACAATTTCAAAAGGAAATAATGACTAACAAAAGAGGTCAAGAACTCACGTTTCAAAAAGGCATCAAAGAGATTTCCAGTAACTCCTTCTATGGAGTCATCAAAAGGCAGAATGTGAACACGCTTCCCATACTTCACATCAGGGCATTGGTGTACAGACACAACATCTCCAAGTCGAACCCTCAAATTTGATCTGACAACCTTGTTCATCCTGATTCTTGGCTCTTCACAGGTGTCATCAGCAAGTGCAATGCAGATTGTGTCTTTCCGTTTCTTCCCCTGAAAACTCAATTACAGATAATTAAATAAACAACACATAAACAAATCAAAACAACTGCAAATTTAAAAAAACAAAAAAAACAATGTCAAACAACTTGGGTAGGCTCCCGTTGTATAACACCGATGTAATGAGCATTTATTGGCTTCATGCTGCCATGCATCAAACAAGTTCAGATTATACAAATTTGATAACCTTTACTTTTTACAATTCGAAAGCTTGACCTTCCAATCCAATGAGTACACAAAGCAACCCAACTATGGTTTTTAAACACAGTTGCAATTTCTGAATCTAAGGTACGTAGTTTCAAAGAAAATAAGCTATGCAAAATTAAATGCCCTAAAACCTTTATCCTAACAAAGCACCTAGCGTGATACTTTATTTATAAAAATATATTGACAAGCTACCAATAACAAATCAATAATTTTCTATTAGCAGAAAAAAAATACCTTGATGAGGATAGTGTCGCCGCGGAAAAGCTGGAGCTTTTCCATGGTCTCTGGATGCATCGAAACGACAGAGTTGTCGTCGTTTTTAGCCTCATCGACGACGAGACGGTTCGGCGACTTCTTCCGGTCCAGAATCGCGGTCGAGAAGTCCTTCTTCCTGGAAAACCACGAAATCCACAATCAAAACTGAAGATTTACAAAAATAAAAAATTGAAAAAACAAACTTCAATACATAAAACAAAAAATTGATGGTAGATTTTGGAATATAATGGCAGTGGGTTGACTTACGAGTCGGACGATTCGGCTGGGTGAGCCATGGTGGAGATTTCAGAGATCAGGAAGTATGGTAGACAGAAAGCAAAGAGACCGAGAGAGAGAGAGAAGAGAGTGTCTGTGTGTTCGTGTCTGTGGGTGGATATATATCTGGCCTGAGTTTTATGGCTTGTTTGGCACGAAAAATCGGAGAAATATTTCTAACTGGGTTGTTTGGTTATGTGGAGAAGCAGTAACCCGAATTGGACTCGGAATAGGAATAGAAGTTGGAATGGGAATTACGTCTACGGTGCACCAGGTGTATCGGTGCACCAACTTTTTAAATTATAAATAAATATACTTGTTAACTGGCTTTTCTAGGTTCCCGGTCAAGGGTTTAATGCAATTGCAAATTTCAAGTTGCAATTGATTACGATTCATTCAATTAATTCGTTTATTTCACAACACTTGCTGTGAAATAAAGTGTTTTCTCTTTTCGTAATTGCATCCCAAAAATGCAAGAGTATGCAAACAAGTTACCGATAGCGTATTTAAATTGTAAAAGTATGCTTATACATTAGCAATTGCATACTTAAATCCCACAATAGGAGTCACAGTATGGTATTTGGATTTTTTTAAAAATAGCTTCCAACATGTTGGTACTTTTTTCTAAAACATAGTGAGAAATAGAGGAAGAGCAAAGTTCTCTATTTTTCAAAAGTCCTTATTCTAGTCATCAAAGGGTTTACAATATTAATAACCGTTAGGGTACCAAAATATCGTAAAAATAATCCATAAACTTGTAAATCAAGTTTTGGTTCTGAATTTAAAAGTTGTTACACATAGATTATAATGTTAGTGTTCAACCAGTCCATAATGTTGTAAAGTCTCTATTACAAAGTATTGATTCACAATACAATGAATTGATAAATGTCGACCTTGGAGATGTAAAATTGGATTCTTATTCTAGTAAATATGAGGGTTTACAATTAAGGACATGTGTTACAAGGTTTTGGATACAAGGGTATTATAATTTCATAAACATGATCCCTAAACTTGTAAATTACAAGATTTTGGTAACAATTTATAAGTTTGTTCACCAAGATTACAACGTTAAGGTTCATCTAATCCATAATGTTGTAAATCTTCTATTTACAAGGATATAAATCCACATTATAAGGAATTGGTAATTGTGTACCTTGGAGATGTAAATGGGGGTCCTTATTATAGTAAACACAAGATTTCACAAGATTGAGGACCAATATTACAAGATTTTGGATACAAGAGTATCATAATTTTGTAAATAGAACTCCTAAACTTGTAAGTTACAATCAATAGTTAGGTCATGATTTACAAGTTTTTACAACGTTACGGTTCAAGCTGATCCATAATGTTGTAAATCTCTTATTTTACAAGGATTTGGATTCACATTATAAGGAATTAGTAAGAGTGGAACTTGGAGATGTAAAATGGTGTCGTTTTTGTAGTAAATAAAGGGTTTCAAATATTAAGGACCGGAGTTACAAGGTTTTGGATACAAAGACACCATAACTTCGTAAAAATGATCCTTAAACTTGTAAGTTATAAGATTTGTGTAGCGTTTTACAAGTTTTTGTACCTCGATTACAATGTTAGGGTTCACACGATCCGTAATTTTGTAAGTATCCTAAACTTGTAAGTTACAAGATATGGGTAATGATTTACAAGTTTTTGCACCTGGATTACAATGTTAATGTTCACCCAATCTATAATGTTGTAAATTCCTAATTTATAAGGATTGGATCCATATTACAAGGAATTGGTAATGTTGGATCTTAGATATGTAAAATGGCGTCCTTATTCTAGTAAACACTAGAGCTTACAAGATTAAGGACCAGGAGTTAAAAGGTTTTGGATACAGGGCACCATAACATTGTAAACAAGATCACTGAACTTGTAAGTTACAAGAATTGGGTAATGATTTATAAGTTTTGGCATCCGGATTACAACATTAGGGTTCATCTTATCCATGATGTTGTAAATCCCTTATTTATGAAGATTTGGATCCACATTACAATGAATTACTAATGGTGAACCTTGGAGATGTAAAATGGTATCCTTATTAGGTAAACATTAGAGCTTACAAGATTAAAGAGGAGTTAAAGGATTTTGGATACAAGGGCACCATAAAATTGTAAACAAGATTTGTGAACTTTTAAGTTACAAGATTTTTGGGTAAAGATTTACAAATTTTTGCACTCATTTTACAATGTTAGGGTTCACCCAATCCATGATTTTGTAAATCCAGTAT
Source organism: Prunus fruticosa (assembly GCA_018703695.1). Classification (NCBI taxonomy): domain Eukaryota; kingdom Viridiplantae; phylum Streptophyta; class Magnoliopsida; order Rosales; family Rosaceae; genus Prunus; species Prunus fruticosa. Next base: position 11,483,625 of record CM031922.1, read on the forward strand.
TTACAAGGATTTAGATCCACATTACAATCAATTGGTAATTGTGGACCTTGGAGATGTAAAATGGTATCCTTATTCTAGTAAACATTAGAGCTTACAAACATTTGATAACTGATTAAGTATACTTCTTTAATATTTCGCTTAACATTCTATCTTCCAGTATAACTTTACTCTCAACCAGCAATTACCCATGAAGCATACTAACTCATGTAACAATTTATTCAGTAGTGACATTATGTGAGACCCATGAGCTTATTAAGAAGCAAGAACGGTAAGAATCCGACATCGCTCAATGAGGAAAACTTGAAATGTCTTATAAGAGCAGTTGACATCTCATGTACATGTTTTGCCCAAGATAGCATAAGCTTGAGCCTATAAACAAAATCGTGAGGGCCCAGGCCCAACACAGAAAATATCTTATTATAAGGAGTGGGATGTGACACATTGTTCACATGTCATAATATTTATAATTACTTCAAATTCAATACCCAATCGAAAATGGTGGGATCTTCATAACCCCTTTGGGTTTTAGCTGGTCATGCCTCAATTTTGACTCCAACTTTGCATAAATTTATCAAGATGGGTATTTTCAATTTTACTGTTGAATAACCCTGATTCAGCTAAATCATCTTCACATACCAAGTAGTTGACAACCCCGACCACTCCAAAGATAAAAAAAAATTCGAAGAAGTTGACGACATTGATCGAAGATGGAGGGCCTGAGAAGATCGCGATGATAAAGAGAGCAAGATGATGCTAAGAAGAGAGATATGCATGATGAGATGACAGATAGAGATATAAGAGAGTTGGCATGCTCGAGATGAAGATGAGAGAGATGCGGTTGCCTGAGATTGAGATGAGACTAAGAGAAGCTGAGCAAAGAAGACATAAAATTTCGCAAAACATAACCTTAGCAATCGTTCGAAATAAATTAGTTTAGGGCTCCAATCTAGTGATGCCATTTCTATTGCAACATTAGAGAACCAGTGCTACAACCAATCATTGGATACCACGTGTAAGGTTCGATCCATTTACACTCACAAGGGGGACCATGTTAACATATAATTAAAATGATATAATTTTAATGAAAAAGACAAAAAAACAAATCGTAAGCCTTTTTTAAAAATAATCATAAGTAAATTCCTTTTTTTCAAAAAAAAAAAAAAAAAAAGAAATTTATTACATGATGAGAAGTTTTTTTTTTCCTATATATTAGTGACTAATGGACTTGTGATTTAAGCTGTGAACATATTGACAAGTTTTTTTTTCTTCTATTTCTTATAGGTTATTTTTGTTTATTTTTTTAGTTTAATGTTTAAGTGTATTTAGGTTCTGTTCTTGGTTTTCTATTTTGTTTTGTTTAGGTTCTATTTTTGGTTAATATCATGTTTAAGTTGATGTTTTGTTTCTTAAAGGAGTGATGAATAAGTCGAACCCAATTTGAGAGGTGTCTCCCACTACTAATAGTGATGTCGAAAAGATGTCATGGTTAATCAAATAGCTAGATCTTTTTCTATATTCAATGCAAAAGTAAGGTGACTGACGTAAATAATGAAAAACTTGGATTTATTTTTCAAATCAGAAAGTAGTTCACTGAATTTTCAATACCACTAACTAGGAGTAGGCTCTATTTAAGTTGGTTCATGTTTGACCTGAACCGTCCTCGGCACCGACGCCTAACCACCACCACCTCCTATTAACCAGAGCCCTTGGTAAATTGGTTGAACGGTTTGGGTTGGCTCGGTTTCGGTGTTTGAGGTGTAGAGATGATTGAGACATGTTGCGTGATATGGGCTTAACGACTACTTCGCAGTTGTAGACGACAATGAGTACGACTTGCAGTGACGATAATGACGATGACAAGAGAAGAAAGAAATGAAGAAGAGAGAGATGGAGGAAGAAAGAGAGAAGAAGAATACCTGACACAAAAAAGAAAGGGAATGAGGGAGGAGGAAGAAGAAAGATAGGGTGATATGTAGAGAGATGAAGTTCGGTGCATCACTTTTGTTCAAAATAAAATATATGTGTTAGGGTTAAAGCCTAACCACTTTTATATTAATTTCTAATTCCGTTAGTAAGCCCTTAAATACCATAATTACACAATAAAAACACAACAATTATTGCTACCGCAGTGGTATGTGGGCTATCTTTCATGCAAAAAGGATTGAGTTCGAGCCTTTATGGTGGCAACATCACAGTATTGTGAGCTAGCCGGTACGGTTCAAATGAATTAGTGGGTTAACAAAAGTCAAACATGAATCGGATCTGACTGATCAGTTTGGTCCAATTTTCCACCAAAATTAAATATTAAAAAATAAAAAAAGGGAACCAAACTAACCCAAACGGTTTGGTTCAGCCGATTTCTTAGGTGTTTGGTTCTTTTGCCCACCCCTAATACCAACGTAAAGTAAGGGGGTGTATTCAATTGAGATTTTAAAAAATAATTTTGAGATAAATAAGTCTTGTGGTATTCAATTAAGACTTTTAAATTATCTAAACAAGTCTTGGGTATTCCATTTAGACTATTAGAATTTTTAAAAGATAGTAGCCAAATCTAGTGGTATTCAATCCAAACTTTAAAATGTGGAATGTGTGGGATTTTTTAGTGGGAGGTATAAATACCAAAGCCTATCTCAAATCCCACCCCAACCTATTAATTTTTTCCCGTGAGATTTTTCACTTTCACCTCCACCCGAGCAGTTATGCACTGACCCTTGATGACCAAATAGCCGATATCCAGAGCCACATGTTGTTGGGGTACAAGAGTAAAGGTCATGGCCTTCCTTCCATCCCCATTACCCAAAGTGTTGCATAAATCTTTTGAATTCTCCATCAACTTCAACTCCCCAATTTAAAGTTACAAAAACTAATGATATCTATTTTTAAAGAGTAAACTTTTACACATTTAGAATTGAAACAAACACAACAGTCCCTAATTGGGATTTGAATCATTTGAACTTTGAAGAAACCAATGACAAAAACAAAGTATTTCTAATGTGTGTGTTGTTGTCCTTTTCTTTAAAATCAAAGTATTGCTAATCCGATGTTTGGTAGGCGATCACAATATGCCCACCAAGTTTTTGACAAAAGTTTACAAAGAGCTTCACTTTAGAAATAGCGAGTGCTGCTGTTCTTTTCTTAAAAAATAAAAATAAACGCATGGGCACCAAATTAGTATACGCTCTATTGTTTCAAAAAAGCAACTTGCCTTATAAATAACTAGACTTTTTTTTTTTTGGCTTTTGATAGGAAATAGTTAGACATGATTTGTTGAATGCTTCTTCGTTTTCACATTGAGGTTAGAAATAATAATACAAATTCAAGATAAAAACCTATAAATCAGTATAAATGGGAAAAGTGCAATTGGTTTTATTGTTTGCATGACATGTCTCTATATGGAGATTACATCACATCCATTGCATTTCACATGTTACATATTCTGAAGGCAAGTTAAGTATTTTTGGGGTGTTAGTTAAATCCAAGTAGTCCTTTCAAATTTAATAATTCTTTTAAAATCTCTAAGTAAAATATATTGATTATATAAATTCATAAATAAAACCTTATAAGCCATCACATTCTCCTTAAATCCACTAGATTTTTTTTATTCCTAAATAGTTTTTTAAGTAGGTTGAGTATTATGCAACCACAATCAATATCAATCCACATGACTTATTTTTCCAGACCCCATGATTTTTATGAATTTCTTTTGATGTAATAATTTTTTTTTTTTATAAAGAAAACTTGGGTCTTATTGAATACACTCTCAATTATCCCATTAATGGAGGCTATCAAAAGCCATCTTTTCCATCACGTCTGATGGACATGTGGACCCATTTGTATGTATTTATGATTTGGTGCATTTTTGCTCACCACTTTAACAATAGGTGTGTGTACCCTCACCACCCCTAAAAGTTGACACATGTCTAAAGATTTAACTATAATTAATTCTTTATTTTTTATTTATTTGATGACATTATTATGAGAGAAATAATATTTTAATAAGTTTATGAGAGAGAAACAATATTTTAATAAGTTGAAGACTTAATCTACAATTCACAGACTTCAGTGCTTTGAATGACAGGCCCAAAAACTTTGAATCTCAATTGGCTTTAGCTAACTCCTTTTATCCATGCCCAGATACTTTTGTCTCAATTGAAGACTTAACAACTCCAAGAGTTACACAGTTTTTCTTCCTCCATTTGTTCAAGTGAAAGATAGGTCGCTGCTTTTTTTTCTTATTTTTTTTAGTACTCTATTCCTTTATTATTTTTTATATTTTGGTGATTGCTCTGCATTATTTAGTACAATATTATAATTTGGCTATAACAAATTTGAATAACACCATAAAACATAGTTTCAACGGCAAATTATGATGAATTTACCATATTACTAGTTCCTTACTTATAGGCCTATACTCATCATGCTTGAAAACTACTATAAAATTTGCCTAATATAAAATTATCATAATTTGCCGTTGAAACTATATTTTATGGTGTTATTCAAATTTGTTATAGCCAAATTATAATATTGTACTAAATAATATTTTGGGTGTGTCATTCAAAGCACTGAAGTTCTGTGAATTGTAGATTAAGCCTTCACCTTATTAAAATATTGTTTTTCTCTCTCATAAACTTATTAAAATATTATTTCTTTCTCATAATAATGTCATCAAATAAATAAAAAATAAAGAATTAACTATAGTTAAATATTCGGACATGTGTCAACTTTTAGGGGGTGTTGAGAGTACACCTATAGTTAAAGTGGTGACTAAAAATGTACCCTTATGATTTAGGGTGATATTGAAATGTTATTGAATAAGTGTTTTCGTTCCAAATGGAAACTATTGAATACTTAAACAACGTGTAACCATGATTACGCCAATTGCATATCTTATTATTTTTTAAATTACACTAAATTACTTATATATTACCAAATGCTGATTACAAATTACTTAGGGTTTTCTCAAATGTAATAAAAGGATATTTGCACTTACCACTTCCGAAATAAACAATTCGCTTTTGCAATCACTTCAATGTAACATTTGCTTCAAGGATTGTATGTTATGACTTTTCCTCTTCTACTCAAACTATCTAACTGATTTTACTGGTAGTGTATGGAGTTGCCTTTCGACCTTCGTGGATTCGCACAACTAGTCGGATTCCAAAACACTTTGGCTTTCGAATTTATAGTTTCTTGGCGTTTTTCTGCGATTCTATGTTCAAACCTTGTTGTTAACTGTTGGTGGGTTCCTTATTTAAAGTTTGGGGGTTTCTTTTACCCGTTTGTACATGCAACCTTTTTAAACCCATATTTTAATCTTAGTTGTCCAAGTTCATCGAATGACCATTGTTGTTGTCCGCAAGTAATGTTAGTTACGGACGTCCTCGTGAAAAATTTCATCTTCCTTCTATTTGCAACCCAAAACTTGTCTTTGGACACCCGTGGATCTTTAGTGAATTAAGCAACCCCTAAATCACATAAAAATTACATAGGTTGTGTTTTTCCTAAGCATGGTCACAAATTTGTTCGATTCGAAAGAGAGCCCAACATGTTAATTGTGCCAAACTTTTGGGCATATTTTCACATATAATCATCTTTGACAGGGTAAGATGAACAACAAAGATGATTTTAAGAGGAAAATGTACGGTTTTTTTTTTTAGTATCTTTTCATATTTAGTTTTTCCTTTCGTTCAAGGAAACTAGAGTTTGTGATACAGAATTTCTTTTTACGCTTTAAAATAATCTATAGTCAAGAAAAACATCCCATATTTTACAATTTACTTAGTCAGCATAAATATGGTAAAACAAACCAGGAAAAATTCTTAGTTACATCAGGTTTTTCAGTCGAGCAAAGTTCTTTAGAAAAACTTTATGTTGAAAACAACCACCATCTTCATTTATTTCCTTCCAGACTAAAAGAATTGATAAGTTACTATCTCCATCTCTAGGAATAAGTAAACCTAGATTTCACCAGTATTCCTACAATAGTTTAAGCATAATATTTACCCAGATAGAGCAAGAAATGACCTAATTATTTCTCACAATGAACTGTCCGCTCATCCAGATTTTGAAACCACTAATATTCTTACTAAGCACGATATCAAGAGATATAGAGAAGCATCATTGACACAACAACAACAATTCAGTCTAATTCCATGATGAAGACTTGACCAACTGGAAGCAAAAGATGATGACAACTTATACTGAAATAATTCAGCAGAAGAAGAGATCCACAAGATTGAGAACATGATGGAAGCGTAAGACAAACAAAAATCTCCCAACAACACAAGCCTCCATAATAAAAGCAGTAATAGCCATAATAGAAGTAGTAGAAGCAACACATGTCCATCATTTGCGCAGTATCAAAATTTACAAAAGAAAGTGGGACCATGTTTGACACCATACGGAAAGCAAAGAAGAAGAAAATGTTTCTTGTCACCATCTAATATGCAAAAGTAAACTTCCAAAGCATTGTTATTATCCAACCACTACAAAATACATCCTTATATAATATTACGGACCAAATGAAAATTGCCCCAGAAGTTTACGATATAATGTTTCCATAATTATTTAAATTTCCCATTCAAATGTTTTTTTACTAGCTTTTTTCTCTCACTTCCCTCTTTACTCTCCCCTCTGATTTTTCATGTTTTCATTTTTAAGTTTTCTAAAATAACACACTGGAGGAGGGTAAAATAGAAAACAAGGAATGGAAACTTTGACATAAAAGGAAAAGAAAGTGTAGAAATTGTGGAATGTTTTTGTTGTAAAGGTTGGGTGAGATAGAAGGGGTGGGACCAAAGAGACCGTCTGATGGCAAATTTGCCCCCCGAAAAATGCTTTGCTGGCAACATAAATCATTACACTTCGGTCTTTCATTGGCCAACATTAAACACTTTGGATTATACAAAATAGGGAAAATAACATATAAAACAAAACAGACAGGGACCGAAAAGAAAAAAAGATAAAGTGAGATGCAAAGCATACATAAACCGGAAAAAGCGCGTCAAATAATCTGCTGATTATATTATTTGCTCTGTTGTTTGTCACTGCCAGAGTACCACACACACGCACAAACTCTCTCTCTCTCTCTCTCTCTGCAAAACACATACTCTCTGAGCTCTTGCTCAGATCCAGGTTTGTCTAATCTTCAATCTCTTAAGCTTCCAATACCCCTGTTTGAAGTAATTTTGGGATTTAGATATAAGCTTCTGCTTCTGTTTGGTCTCTGAGAACAGAAGAGAAAAAGAAAAACACTATTTACACATTTCTGGGTTTAGTGTTTTGGGGCTGTTTTGATCTTTCCAGATTGAAGTACTAAGCTCAAGTACTTTAGTTTTCTTGGGTTAAATAAGAATACTAAGATTCGAAGTTTATATAGTTTTCTTAGTCATTTTTTCATGTTTTCAGCTACCAAACAAAAATTTAGTGTATTTGTGTGCGTGTGCTGGATAGATAAGTACATGAATTTTTTCCACTTTCAGTTTAGTGGTGATTGGTTTTCTAATAATATAGATTTTCTTTCACATTCAAGTTTTTGTTTTTATTATTTATTTATGAGGTTTTAGTTCTTTTTATAGGTTGAGATTTATTTTTAAAAATTTATCTCTTTCTTTTTCAATTTCTAAGGGTTCTTATATGATTATATTTCTATTTTAAGGTTTAAGAAGCAGTCTCCCTCGTGATGTCAATTTGGTTGCTGAGAAAAAACTATAGAAATAAGGAAAAACATTTTAGTATTTCCGTCTGGCGTCTTAAAAATGAAAAGGTTTCGCACTTAATTGTGTATTTCCATTTTTCCATTTTGGATTCTCATCCAAGAAATATAAAAAAGAATAATCCCAGATTAGCTTTCAATGACAAAATGCCTATTTGGAGAGATTTTTGAAGAAAAGTAGTTGTTGCCAGTGAGGTTTTTCCAATATTCTGTAAACCCCAATGGCTTTCAATTCCAAAATCAAATTCAGCCTTAAATATAAAATAAACTGATTTGGGTTGGGGGGTTGTCTTTCTAGTTAGTATGCAGTGACTTTCTGTTCCCACAGTTTGAACATAACAGATAGTGGTTATGGTGGGTGTTCTTGATACAGGATTCCACAGAACAGGGTGTTTTTGACAAGTATTGAGAATTATGTTCGCACGGTAGTTATGCAAGTTTGTTGCTGATCATAAGTTATTGTAGAATGACTTGAAGTTTTGTAATCTGGGAGAAGATAATGGAAGAAATACAATCACAATCAGAGAATTATAGGTCTTCCTCGTCTTCAGCAAGCAGTCCAGCAAGCAGGGTGGCCTCAAGTAACTTTTTCTACTTGCGAAAACCTGGCTCACTCAGACAACCCATCTCATTCGAAGATTCACCTGAATGGGAGGATACAGACATTGATGTTAGGGTGGAGGAAGGAGGTGACTCTATCAACATTGCAACAACACCGGTCTCCCCATCTCTTTCAAAGCTCAATAGTGGGTCTTTGCCATCCCCACCATTACCAGAGGGTTCAACTACAGTAAGAAAGATTGCAGGGGCTTCAGTTGTGTGGAAAGATTTGACTGTTACAATTAAGGGGAAAAGAAAGTACTCTGACAAGGTTGTGAAGAGTTCAAATGGTTATGCATTGCCAGGAACTATAACAGTAATTATGGGTCCTGCTAAATCGGGGAAGTCTACGCTACTAAGGGCAATTGCAGGTCTTCAAGCATGCACTTCTGCTACTAAATTACTAATTGCATATTTAGAATTTTTTCTTTTCTAATCAGGGGACGTTTGAGTGCTAACCATTGTTTGTTTCCCTTGCTTTAGGAAGATTGCCTCACTCAGCCAGAATGTATGGTGAGGTGTTTGTGAATGGTGCAAAATCGCACATGCCGTATGGTTCATATGTAAGTTCCAAGTAACCATCAGCATTTTGTTCAGTCTTTTATGTAGTTTTCAGCTCGTGCATTCTTTTAATGCTACCCCACTATTACCCAATTAATCCTGGGTTTTGTTTAAGAGATTATTTTGTTTGTCATGAGTCTGTGTCCTTATTGTTCCTCTTATCATCTTTCTGCGATTTCTGTTACACTCTCACACAAATGGGGTGATTTGTATAAGAAAAGGTTATTCAAGTGATTATGTTAGCCTATGCTCTCAAATTAGTTTCAGCGTGATAGAATTTCAATTGTTTAACCTTAGTCACTGAGACTGTGCTTTTCTTCAAAAAGTTTGTTTGTTTGTTTTTATTTTTTCACAGGGGGTGTGTACAAGGTCTTATTTTTTTCTCTCTAGGGTTTAACTCTATGTCTGTGATTCCAGCTTCATGCTTGTTAATCCAATTTGCAGGGTTTTGTTGAGAGGGAAATCACTCTAATTGGATCCCTCACTGTCCGGGAGTTTCTGTATTACTCAGCGCTGCTTCAGCTTCCTGGTTTCTTTTGTCAGAAAAAGAGCGTCGTAGAGGATTCCATCCATGCCATGTCACTGGGTGACTGTTCAAACAAATTGATTGGTGGTTACTGTTATATGAAGGGCCTTTCAAATGGCGAGAGAAGGCGTGTGAGCATTGCCCGGGAGCTTGTGATGAGGCCTCATATTTTATTCATAGACGAGCCTCTTTATCATCTTGATAGGTAAACTTTATTTTGTTAGATTTAAAAGGTAAAAAATGGACTTGTGATAACTGCACTCCATGGGTTTTTAACACAGTTGACATGTAGCACTGTTTTGTGTGCAACCATAAGCAAGCATACATTTTCCATGGGAGCATTCCCAACTAAAACTCATGTTTCTATGATTGTCCTTGAACTCTCTCAGTTTCATTGCATCACATGTTTGCCAAGCAATCGCAACTGGCCTGAGATATTGAAGAATTGATATTGTAAAGAATTTACTTGATGAATTTTTTTTTTGCGAGAATGAATTGGGCTAACATTATAACTGATATAATGTGAAATTATTGCTGCATTGTTTCCTGAGGGATCTGCAGTGAAATTAAAAGGTTTTGTTTAGTCCTTCATATATATTGCTTACCACAGTGACTGCATGCTCACGAGCGATTGCCTTTCTATTGGAATATATTTGCTTCCTTGTAGTACCATATCTTAAGTGCTTTTGTTTTGTTCAGTGTCTCTGCACTTCTGATGATGGTAACGTTGAAGAAACTAGCAAGTACAGGTTGCGCTATTATATTTACCATTTATCAGAGCAGCACAGAAGTATTTGGCCTTTTTGATCGGATATGTCTGCTTTCAAATGGAAATACTCTATTTTTTGGAGAAACATTGGCTTGCTTACAGGTAAGTGAAATTTAAATAAGTGTGTTTTGTCCTACTTCTATCCACTTGTGCATAAAATATTTAATTCTGGACTTGCTGACCCTACAATAAATGAGTCATTCAAATTTTGATCAGGTGCTGTTTTCTTGTTGTTAGTGTTTGTATGTTTCATGCCATATTGAAAGAGAGAAGAATTTTTTTTGAAGGAAGAAGGAGAGAAGAATTTAAGAAACAACTTATGTTTTAAAAATTAGAACTTTAAAAGCTAATTTTTGGAAGCTAATTGGAGCATTGTAGGTAATTGCTAACTAACATACCTTATGTTGATGAAGCACTTCTCAAATGCTGGATTTCCTTGTCCGATTATGCAAAGTCCTTCTGATCACTTTTTACGCGCAATAAATACAGATTTCGACAAGATCATTGCAATGTGCAAAAATTGGCAGGTAAATACTTGGGGATTGCAGTTTTTTCTGATTCCCATTGCGTAAAGTGTATTGAAGATTCTTTAATTCTTGCTCTATAATTTTCCATTAGAAAAATAGTTTCAAAGTTGTTGGGGCACATGTTTTGATTTTGAATTAGAGGTGGAATGATGTGTAACAATATTTGTGGGCCAATATGTCTTAGACTTTAGCAGGACATTTACATTATTACTTTGTTTAACATATGCTTTGCATGGACTGCAACATGATGGCAGGACGACAATGGGGATTTTTCATCAGTGAACATGGATACAGCTGTGGCAATACGTACCCTTGAAGCAACTTATAAATCATCACCTGATGCTGCTGCAGTTGAAACTATGATATTGAGACTTACGGAGAAGGTAAAAGTTTGATATGCTCGTATCTATACACTATAAATCCTGGGTGCATCCATGAGTGTGCAGCTGTGGTATTCTGCATCATAACTGGAAGTTTCATTTTTGCTTGTTGTGTTCCATAACTTCGGTGATATATATGTATATGTTAGCTTCTGTAATTTTATTAACTCCCAATGTGCATTTGCTTCTATAGGAAGGTCCAGTACTTAAAAGCAAGGGAAAGGCTGGAACTGCTACACGAATTGCAGTTTTAACTTGGAGATCATTATTAATAATGTCAAGGGAATGGAAATACTACTGGCTTCGTCTTATTCTTTATATGATTTTTACACTCTCCGTTGGTACAGTATTTTCTGGCTCAGGGCATTCTTTGTCTTCAGTTGTGGTGAGTTACATAACATCACTTTTTTCAATTATTTAGACAAAAAAATTAAAATTAAAATTGCACATTTTGGAAAACATTTCCAGATTTACATTTCATGAATGATCAATGATCACTTTCTTAGTTGAACAACTACTGTTTATTGGAAGTCTTGTTTCCTCCAACAAGACTTATCACTTCTGAATCTACTTCTTTTCATTTTTCTGTAGCAAAATAGCTAAAATGTGTGTCATAATCACCAAAATAGTTACGTCTTCTGTACTGCTTTATTTTATGATCATTCAGTTTAATTTTATTAAATATAGCCTCCATATTGCCTACTGGCATTGTTGTTTGATCCCAAGAATTTTTTTATTTAAGGAGATGCCTTACTCACATAAGCTAGAATTCAGTTCATATTTGAGTCAAATATAAAAATAGTCCGTTTATCCGGAAGGAGATTTTAAATAAGGGTGATTTGAGGTAGCCATCAATAGTAGTCATTATGTGATTTGGTTGGATTTATTCAAATAACTTATACTAATTAAGGATGCCAAAGTTAAAATATAACAGGTTTTTAAAATGAGAAATCAGGTCAGCGTCAGAGGATTCAACTCCTTAGAATTCAATAGGTAGCTAGTATCTACTTTGAAGACTCTTTTTTGGACCATGTTTCATGTGCCATAGTTTTTCCACTTTCAGCTTCCCAGAAGCCAGTTGTGTTGTAGCTTGTCACCTGGCTTCCTATAGGAAAATCAACTGCTATAAGGAAAATCTCAATGGCAGATTTGATGGACCACTCTGCTTATAAACCTCCACTGAATATCAGCTGCATGACATTAGCACCCAAATCAGAATTTTTGACAAAATCTGTTCATGGTTTTTCTTAATTAGTGATGAAGGTTTTATGTCAAGCATAAAATAATTACTCTTCAAGTTTGATTTTGGAAAATGTTTTTGTTGCTTACCATCTTTATTTAGATGCATTTGCGAAACTTGTTTGTTTGTGTGGTAATCGAGTCAACTTTGTTTTTTTTTCACCTTCCATATGCCGAGAAGAGTTGCAGCAACGTATTATTTGTTTCTTCACTGCACTACTGAACACTGCTGGAGTAGTTTTATACTAATTGCTACAGTATAAAACTGTAATAATAAAATCTGTACACTGATTTTCTTTATAATGCTAAACCTTTTATGTCAAACGTAAGATACGTAATTGTTGAAGTCTGCTTCGGGAAAATGTTGCTTATTGTCTTCCACTCATGCACCCACATTATTTGTTATCTTGTGTGGCATCTGAGTCACTTTCTTCTTTGTTCAACTTTTATATGCAGACAAAAGTTGCAGCAATATTTGTATTTGTTTCATTTACTGCGCTACTAAGCATTTCTGGAGTACCTGCAGTTATAAAAGAAGTCGAGGTAACCCTGATTGTATTCTTTCTCAGAAGTTGACTTGAAGAAGCATTGAAATTTCCCAAGTTATGATTAATATAGTGCTAACATCTGTACATAATTGTATGAATTATGCGTATTATGGTTTGTTTAGGAAGGAAGAACCCCAGATCTTGTGCTGGTTTTTCTTGGCAATCTAGTCTTCGGTGATTAATCCTGTAAAAGATTGATCTCTCTTTTTAAACTTTGGCAGCTTTAAAGACATTTCTTCAATTAAGGACAATGATAATGGTATACTAATGACCCGTGAGTTGTGATCCAGTGGTTGGGGGACTTGTTGGGGAACAGCCTTTTTGGGGTTCGAAACTCACTGAGGTACCTATCTAGCAATTTATTGCTAGAGTTTGGAAGATAACTCATCTTCCAAACTGGGGGACTACCTATCTAGCACTTTGTCAGTTTGGAAGATGAGTCAGCAAAGCTGACAAAGTGGAGTTCTGGGTTTAAAAAAAAAACAATAAAAAAAATATAGAAAATAAAAAATAAAATGGTATACTAATGCCACTTTAAGTGACTGGTTTTCTCAAGAAAATAATAGACAAGCTTACGAACTAACATTAGCCGTTGGACTGTGATTTAAGTCTTCCAGGCTCACATATAAGATCCCTCTGCCTCTTCATGATCACATGCGATCTGGGGCATGGTTATTCAATACATCAATCCCTGAAATGCAGAGGTGGAATGGCTTTATATGAGTCTTTCAATATACATTTAACAGAACATATGAACTGCATGGTTCCAAAGATACGAAAGTAGTCTAGAAAAAACAAAAATGAAAAACCGGTTAAGCTTTTTACGCATTATTTTTAATAGGACATTCTGATAAGTAATGTAATGTTGTGTTCATTTTCTTGATTCTTCTGATCAAACTGATAATGAATTCTGCAGGTATACACAAGTGAAGAATCAAACCACCATTTGGGGGCACTAGTCTTTTTGTTTGGGCAGCTTCTCTCTAGCATCCCATTCCTGTTTCTCATCTCCATTCCATCAAGTGTCGTCTTCTATTTCCTTATAGGATTGCGAGATGAGTTCAGCTTGTTAATGTACTTCATGCTGAATTTCTTCATGTGCCTCTTGGTAAATGATGGATTAATGCTGGTTGTTGTTTCTTTGTCGCAAGATGTTTTCTGGAGCACCCTGACTCTGGTATCTGTACAAGTAAGTTCCTCTATCTCAATTCAAAGAATATACTTGAAGTTTCTAATGTCAGCATGTTCAGCATTGACTCATCTGCAACCCAACAAGAACTTTTACATTTATTACGTGTCATACTGCTTTTGCCTGCTCAAAGATAGTTTAATTTTTTATGGACTTGAATAAATATTACTCTGAAACCAAAACCTCGTGTATCACAAAATACATGGCAACTTGTGGTGTTTTGCGACATGGTGTATGATAAAGTTGACTCATGTAACATATTGGTGAACTATTATCCATCTGCTGTTCTTCTGGTCATGATTGATAGCTGGTATAAGTTATAATCAATTTCCTAGCTTTCGCCAATCTTACAGTGAATGTGTGTGAAATTTCAGGTGGTAATGATGCTATCTGCGGGGTATTTCAGAATTCGAAATGCTTTGCCTGGGCCAGTGTGGACATATCCAATATCCTATATTGCTTTCCATACATACTCTATACAGGCAAGAGAATTTACATTGTCATTTGCCATTGTTTTTCCTTTCTGCATAACAATGCTGAAAAACTGTTTTCAGGGAACTTGGTTCAGTTTCAAATTTCTCGAATTTTGTGACAAAGGAAAAAAGCATTTCAGAGTCTTCACATTCGAAATTTAAATATTTCATATTCTGGAACTAATTGGCTAATTTTAACCTCTCTTACTGATGGTTTTTAATCTGTTGACTACATGTTATAGGGGCTGTTGGAGAATGAGTACATAGGGACTTCCTTTGCAGTTGGGCAGGTAAGGACCATATCTGGGTATCAGGCACTTCGTAGTGCATACGACATCTCTCCGGACAAAAATTCCAAGTGGCAAAATTTATTGATCTTATTTCTAATGGCAGTTGGGTATCGTATTCTCGTCTTTGTTGTACTGTACTTCCGTGTAGGAAAAAAAAGTCAATACATAACATTTTCAAGTGTAATCGGGATACAACAAACAATGCAAGATGAATGAAGTCGCCACTTGCAATGAGTGTTGTTTGGCTGTCACATTTTTGTAATTCCCTGTTATCCTTTGGCATGTGCAATTTTGCTGTGAGAACCCGCTATGATCTATGAAATGATAAAGTGCATATTTTAGGGAGCTTTTGCTGATTATTTCCTTTGTTGCAAACTTCTTGGAGCCCTTTCTTCCTTCTTATTCTAAATTTTTACAGAGCTGAGATCTGCAGTTCATGCTTATTTTCATCCAAAGTTAATGTGAGGAGAATCACCTTCGCAGTAACTTCTTGCAAGTGGAACATACTTTTGTATATGGGCAAGGCAAGTAACCCTACATATTTTGAAGTAAAAACAAAAATAGATGCAAACGTCATTTACATAGGAGTATATACAACATCTATTTTAAGGCTGCCAAACCTTTATCCAATAAACAAAGACATAGGAGTAGTATATACAGAAGGATAAAAAACAAAACAAGGTTTGGAAAGGAAAAAGTTTCATCTTTTGGGTCATAGAGGCCCATATTTACAGTCACATCTTGGCCTTTAGGGCCTTGATAAAATTGTCCATATTTTTCTCTGATGATCCACTGGGTGTCAATGCATCCTCCAATGTCTTCTTGACCTTGACGACTGCTTTCCTGTATTCATCCCTTGATTTTCCATCCATCAAACGGTTGATTTTCTCCGAAACTTCCTCTTTACTGACCGCCTTTCGATCGCATAAGTTGATCCCAATCTTCCAATCGTCAACCACTAATTTTCTGTTGGTGAATTGATCAGTAAGTAAAGGGAAACACAGCATTGGGACACTACACCAAATACTTTCCAACGTTGAGTTCCATCCACAGTGAGTCAAGAACCCTCCGATAGCCGGGTGGGTCAGGACCGCCTTTTGAGAGCACCAAGGTATGACAATGGCCCGGTCCTTAACCTGCTCTCTAAAGCCCGCCGGCAACGGTTCGGTGTCATTTGAGCTCACGATATCGGGCCGAAGCACCCAGACAAAGTTCACTTTGCTAAGATGAAGCCCATTAGCAATCTCTATAAGGTCCTTTTTGGAAACATGAGCATAGCTACCAAATGAGACATACAAGACCGAGCCCTGGGGCCTGGTGTTGAGCCACTGGGTGCAGTCTGATTCGGACCACAGGCTCGTAACCACGATATTCTTGTTGAATTTAGAAGGGAAAATGGGTCCAATAGCATAGAATGGCGTCTTGGCTTGCAGGGCTGATATGGTCTCGGCCTCAATCTCCTGCACTGTGTTGCACAGATGGAAATGTGCACCTCTGGCGTCCTTGAATGCATTGAAAATGATATGGTGGCACACAGATGTTGTATCAGTCTCCTGCAGAAATGACATCATGTCCTTTGGTTCGATTGCTCGCACTCCTGGTACGTAATCTATGGTGTCCTCGCGCACATCTAATCACAAGAAAACCAAAATCATATATGTATCTTAGTAATTTATAAACACAAACAAGAGATTTTAATCCACCATTATCACATTTATCGACTACATTACTAACATATCCATCATAAATGCAAAACCCATGTAGAATTTGCTATTTTTCTGTTCTCCGGTAGAATCTATCTATGCAAGTCGATCCCATCTCTGTAAGAGAGATATGATTGTTATGCACATGATGCAAATATTTTTGGACTAGATTATTGTGCATATGTTGTCAGAATGTGAATACGTTTGTGAATCATTGCACGATTTAAATTGAGAGTTTAACTTCATAACATTTAATATATATGGCAAAAGAACAAATATATTTAATGTTCTTTTGCTAAATTCATACAGCAAATTATCTATAATCTGGACACCACACATTCAAACAAGAATTCGCTTCACAGAGTCTGATCAATATGTCAAATGTCTATCCAATTAATGGTCTAGATGGATAAGGTGACAACATTTACGCATCATTATCCTATTAACAGCAGTAACTTACCCTGACATGCGAAATGGCCATTCTTTCGAAGAAGATCAAGATGATAATACAAAGTGAAAACCAAAGCAGGTTCTGTCCAGAAAGAAACATAAAGCAGCCCAAACTTCTTGGCAATCTTGGACGGCCACACGAAGAACGTGTCAGCTATTATGCAAGTAACTGGTGTGGTGTCAGCTGAAGACTTAACAACCTTTCCCACGACCTCCTCCGCGTGGGCTGAAAACACAT
This sequence comes from Prunus fruticosa, assembly GCA_018703695.1. NCBI lineage: Eukaryota > Viridiplantae > Streptophyta > Magnoliopsida > Rosales > Rosaceae > Prunus > Prunus fruticosa. Next base: position 11,500,832 of record CM031922.1, read on the forward strand.
GCAACAAAGAAGCCATGAACTGGTCATGGTTGAGGGACCGGTCGAACTCGACGGGGAGGCCATCTGAGACCGTAGCGTAGTCTATGTCGAGCCTGGAGGACTCACGTACGTAGGCAAAGGGATCGCTGCAGGAGTCTGGTTGGGCTTTGGAGGTTTGGTGGTGGATGGAGTGGGTGTTGATGAAGGTGATCTTGAAGCCACGTGAGGCAAGCTTGATGGCTAGATGCACGGATGGGATTACATGGCCTTGGAGAGGGTAGGCGATGAAGATGGCGTGAGGGCGCTTTTGGTGATGGGTATTATGAACTGAGTCTGCCATTAACGCATGAATTAAAGATGAGTTGCAAAGAGAGAGAAAGAGAGAGAGAGGGAGAGATATATATTTGCTAGGTTTTTGGATGTTAAGGTTATGAATCCCAAGTTGTACGGTCCTTGACTTGACTCAAATAGAATATGACTGAATTTGCCTTTCTTTGCGGAAATACATTTTGGTTGATCGAGAGCAAGTAGTGAATAATGATTGGTATCAATTCATGTTGAATTTTAAGCTATTTCCAAATTATTACTCAAGTTCTTATTCGAGGGATTCTCAACTGAAGTTTTTTGTTCAGTTCCCTTCTATTGAAGGATACTATTTAGAGTATCTTACGAATTTTTTTTTTGAAACGATCTAAACCTTCTATTTTTAAAGTCTTCAAGTAAATTTTTGCAGAGTTGATATTTGAATATCTAAAAATCCAACCCCATTTCAATTTCAGAAGTAAAAGGGATAAAAGCTTATAAGGTCTCTTGTGTTGTGGTAACGAAGAAAAACCTTAGTTTTTTTATTCAAAAACATTAGCTAGCTTAATCCTATAGGCATTAGGCATACACACTGGATTAATAGGTGTATTTATTTTGGTTAATAAGATAAAATATAAAGATAAGATAATAGGTTAAAAGCCGATGATGATTTGGTCGATGACAGTTTAGTCTCCACTAATTAAATACTGTTTGATCAAATGACATTTAGGGTTCTCTCGTTATTTTCCTGAAAATTGAAATATGCCAATTCCTGGATAAGTTAGCCGCAATTGCATAACAATATTCATGCATGCCAAAGTGCCAAGCGGCCGTTTGTGTCTTTATCTTCCCTTAAAATGTGGCTTCTAAAAGTTCAAAGCTTACGATCAAGATAAAGCATACATGGATTTTGCACAAATCTTTAAGAAATCAAATTCCTAATCCCTAGATCTGTTAGGATCATTTTGTTTGTCATACTAACTTGTGTACTCATCTTATTAAAATATCAATAACACTATGGGCCAGGGATCAAACTTTCGGGCCAACAAATTAACATATACCAAACAACTAGAGCAAGAAAAAAAAAAGATTGCAGAAGAAAAATTAACATGTATTAAACTTATTTTGAAATACGTTAAGCTATTTTAATTATTAATTTTTTATCAAGTATTTTTAACCTATTTGGTTAGTTATGATAAGAATTAAGATTTTCCAACTAAATCTATCAAGTATAGCTATTTATTTTTAATTTTTATACTAAAGAAATTAGTATCTACTAAAACCCAAAAGAGACAGATATAAAAATCAGCAAAGAAAAGCCAATATAACTTCACATTATTACTCAAAATGAATTTATTAGGGTGGCCATTAACTTCAAACATGCAAAATCCTTTTAATATTTTACAATACATTGCCTTGATTGGTGAAAACTTAGAAAACATTGGAGAGGTCAGGGCCACCTCTGGCCTAAAGGTGGCTCCGCTCCTGACGGGCACCAACTTGTTTACTAACTTTTGGATACCAATATATGTGGCACATGACTTGACAACTCATGTCATCTGTTTTAATTACATAATTTGTTTTAAAGAAAAAAGTATTTCACACATCAAAAATAAAAAAAGAAAGAAAAAAAGGAAGAAAAGAAGCCCAACGATTTTAGATTTAGGGATAAACTCATCCCTTTTGTCTTCCTCCTTCCCCCTAAAAAATCCTAGAAATTCAATAGCCTTCCATTGAAGAACTAAAGCTCTTATCACAATAGTCTCTTTCGTCAATGAAGCTTATTGAATGATTCATTGCATATTGAATGTTTAATATGAATCGTATTCTAATTTTTCTTATGAATTTTCATTGTGCTTTTTCTTTTTCTCCACTTTCTGATATACAAAGGAGAGTTCATATTGACACATCTGGATGCCATAAGAAATAGACTTCATATTTGTATAGCAATCCCCATCCCCAACAATTACAATGATACAAGTGATGAATAGAGCCCCTATATAATTTGAGTAAACATGTTCTCTTTCTGTTGCTGAATGTTTATTAACTTGAAATTTGCTGCATTATTTATGTTGCCCAATAGACTGCTGCGATAAGAGCTTTAGTTCTTCAATGGAGAATTGTTGAATTTCTAGGGTTTTTCAAAAGGAATGAGGAAGACAAAAGGGATGAATGTATCCCTAAATCTAAAATCGTTGAGTTTCTTTTCTTTCTTTTTTCTTTCTGTTTTTACTTTTGTTGTGTGAAATTCTTTTTTATTTAATTTAATAAATTATGTAATTAAAACAGATGACATGGTGATGCCATGTCATATGCCACATATGTTGGTATATATCCAAAAGTTGGTAAACAAGTTAGTGCCTGTAGCGTTATTTAGTGTTACATGTGAATACATTTAGGAGACAACATTTGTTTAACATATTTGAAATTTGAGAATAAGTTTCATTTTTGTTCTTCTAACACATCCAAATATGAGAAAGAAATCACATGTGTCCAATTTCCATGAGTACCCCAAATCTCACAAAATTGACGTCTTGTATATATTTTTGATTTGGCTAACTGTTGACGTCTTGTATACTATATATCTCTCTAGTTCATTCATACACATGGGTAGAATTTTTATGTGTCATGATATAAGTCAGGCGATCACACGAAGGTCGTAGAAGTCGCTACAACGGTGAATTTTTACACTCACATTTTAATATAAGAAACTGTTATTGGTTCCTTATGTTTTTCAGAAGAGAAAAATTGCACTTAAGGAATGCTGGATGACTCTTTTGTAGTGTCAATGAGAATGAAATTAGGGTTGTTGTATGCATCCCATCTCTGTTCATCTGTGGCATATAATATATGCACTCAATCTCAACTAATTTGACAGTAACACAAGTTCTCTCCTGCTTCACTCACTTTGCAAGATCCAGCATTTTCTAGACTGATTATATGTTCCCGGCACCATTGGTTTGCAGCTAGGCTTGTTATCTTCGCATGGCCCCATGGCAATAAACGTCACGTCTGCAACTTTGTATACAAAACAAAAAAATTTAAAAACAAAAACAAAATTCAAATTTCTCCTCAAGGTAAGACAATTTAAAAAAGCACCATGTAAGGGCCTCTTGTTTGACCAGAAAAGTTGATGAAGGCCATAGCACCAAAGATATCTGTTAATATTTGTTCTTCCCTTTGCTATAAGTGAATGTGATGGATGATTGAATCAAATAGTGTGAGCATGTCTATCTTGTATTCCCTTACCGAACGGAAGGAACGGTTCCCCTACTCGCTTGTTAATGGACTACAACCGGAACGAAGGCACAAATTATATACCAAGTCTTTCCTATTCTCCTAGTCTCACAGTTATCAGCTCCTTAAATCATGACATGCTGCCTTCAATTTTCTGTGACTAACAAGTTATGGTGACTATTACACAATCATAACTTTAGAGTTTAGTAGTTTTCAGATTTAGCATTTATAAGGGTTTCAAATGCATTGTTTGTAAGCCGCAATAGTGTATGCACCTAATGTCACGACTCGACTCCCCTAGCACAATATTGTCCGTTTTGGGCCCCCCTCTTTGCCCTCACGGTCTTGTTTCTGGGAGCTCACGAGCAACTTCCCAGTGAGTCACCCATCCTGGGATTGTTCTAGCCCCCAACTCGCTTAACTTCGGAGTTCCTAAGAATCCGAAGCCAGTGAGCTCCCAAAAGGCCTCGTGTTAGATGGATGCGGGTGTGTACATATAAGGCACATCGCCCCCTTCTTCGTTGGTTGATGTGGGATCTTACAATCCATCCCCCTTATGGGCCCGATGTCCTTATCAGGCACACTCGAACCACAGGCAGGAGTGACTCTGATACCAAATTGTCACATCCCGAGATCGGCTCCGCCGTAGCACGATATTGTCCGCTTTTGGTCTCCTCTCTGCCCTCACGGTTTTGTTTTTGGGAGTTCACGATAACTTTCCAGTGGATTACCCATCATGGGATTGCTCTGGCCCCCAACTCGCTTAACTTCGGAGTTCCCATGACTCCGAAGCCATGAGCTTCCGAAAGGCCTCGTGCTAAGAAAAGAAGTGTCCACACATTTAAAGCACTTTACCTTTCCCTTCCCGAGCGATGTGGGATTGCTCACCGTTCTTGTTTCCCCAAGATACGAGTCTTACACCTAAGCCCGCTGGTATGTAAGCCAATGTCATTTTTTCCTGCGTTAGACCCCATTTGCATTTTTGCTAGAAGTGGGCGGAGTTCGGTTCAATCTAGTTTCAGCCTCAAATTGAAGCCGCTATTTACCCAGTTTGACTCGGTCAGATTTTAGTAAAAAATAAATTATGAAATTGAGTCGATTCGGTTTGAACCAGTTTCAAGTCAAATTCAATTTTGGACCGGATTATTATTATTATTATTATTTCAACTAAAATTTTATTTTTTGGGCTTGAAAATTAACAAATTATATAATTTCACACAAAAAGAAATATTGGGCCTAGAAAATAGAGTAGTTTTGAAGTTGAGCTTGAGTAAATATTAATTATGAGATTAAAAATATAACATTGGATATAAATAAATATTAAAATGATATATTTTTTAATTTGGCCGGTCTAATTCGGCCTGGTTTGAATTTGTTGGGGTATAGAATTGAAATAGAAATCGATTAGAACCAGTTTGGTTCGGTTTATAATTGAATTTGACTTTTTGATCAACACAATTTTTTTGACTCAGTTTGGTTCAATTGATCGATTCTAATGCCAATCCCTAATTTTTGCTGTTTTCTGAATACCTTTTTAGAACGGTTGAATTTTACCTATAGAAAATTTGAAATTTGGCAGAAAAAAAAAAAGAAAAAAAAAAGTCCTTATCATACTCCATTGTCTAAATTCCAAAGTCCATTCAAAAAAAGCCATAATATTAAATTAATAGTTTAGTGATGTTTCAAAGCGTTGGTGTGGTTTGGTCCCGCCTCCCAAAGTCCTTACGGCATCCAATCGTATATTCCAAGTTGGTCAGGCGTTTCACACGCGAGCCTCTTGTATTGTTGGCCAATTGAATTCTATGGAGGCTTGGTATTTGCTGGTAATGGTGGGGCTCCCAAATTCCCAATTCCCGCGAAAACCCCCAAAATGCCAAACAAGAACAGCTCCCTCTGAATCTCTTCTTTGATTCTTCAATCAATTTCAATTTCAATATCTTTGTCTCAAAACTGAAACAAGCTACGATTACCAATTCAAATGGCGGCCATGGCGATGGCGATGGCCGGGTTGATGAACGGAGAGAGAGCAGTGGTGCTTCTGTTCATCGGTCGTGTCCTCTTCTCCCTCCCTCTCTCTCTCCTCTTCCACGGCATCGCCCTATCTCTCCTCGCTCTCTCCGCTCTCTCCCTCGACATCCTCGCCGACTCATCCACTGCCCTCGCCCAATTCAACACCAGGTCTTCTCTCCTCTTTCATTTTTCTAAATCTTAGGGTTCTTCAACTTCTTCAGATGATGACTGCGGGCATTATTGTAATTTTCATTGTTTCAGGCCTGGTGCTTCGTCGGGTATACTGTTAGGGGCCGTCACGTTGCCCGCTGTTGTGATCTCCAAAATGATACAGCTCTCACGGGCGTTCTCCTTGGACCAAGTTGGCATTGAAGGTACTGGTTTCGTTTTTTGACTTAATTGGACCGTTATCTTGTGGCATCTAAGCATCTAAACATTAGTTTTAAAGTTCTGAAATTTAGAGACATCTTAAGTTAAAATTTTAAATTTCATTTCATTTTTCTAAGGATGAGCTAAAAGGTTCAAGCCCTCATTTTCGACAATTAATTTAATGCTGGCAATTTGTTCTTCATACTATAAAATGTAGCTGAAATGAGTATTTTCCTATCTGAGACGAGGTGATAGAAATGACATCTTTAGCATTCCGTTTGCTGGGTACGTAGGTCCTTATAGCAGAATGTTTCTTCTCTTTTGGAGATCATGAACCCTCCTTTTTTCTTTCCTTATGCAAGATTTTGTAACGTTTTGTGTTAACTGGTAACTCTTTTCATTTATTGCTTTTATTTGATTTTACAAATTTCCCATCTTTTCTGTTCACCATATGATTCCTCTCTAATATGTTAAAATCTGTTCAATATCTGTACAGAACTTGAATCTTTGACGTTGCAATACTGGGCTGCTTCTGCCAGCTGCCTGAGTGTGCTTATCTTCCTCTGCATAACTGTATGGCGGGCACCTGAGAATATGCCTCCTCCACCTGCACATAATGTTTGGCATGCAAAATTTAGCTTAAGTTGCATAATATTACACACAGCAGTGAGCTTTGTGACTTTTGGTACAGTATCTCTTACTAGTAAGTGGTCTGCATCTCTTTCAAATCCTTTTTTCCTGAATTGATTTAGGAACATGGAAACTGTTCTCTGCTTGTGTTTAAGCCAATATTAATTGGACAACTGAATCTTTATTTGCTCCTTCCATACAGGCTTTGAGACTGCATTGAAGTTATTGTGGATGCTCTGTCACGGATTGGCAGCTGTAAAATTAATTCAGCATGTTATTAAAACTTTCCCATCTTGTGCTTCCATCGGTACATGCCTTGCTACTTTTTCAATTTCACTTACTCTTTCTTGCACAATGCAATGGAGTTTTTCTTACTGATTGAAGAAGGGAAAAAATGTAACTGCTAAATGGAAATAGTTTAGCTTGTTAGGTAGCAGTTTACTGCCCATAGAGTGTTCATGTTGCCCTCATGTTTTACTGGCTTTTAGCGGTTACGCAATTAAAAATTGATGCAACCTGGTTCATATGTTCTGACAGATATTTAAGTTCTTTAAACATTAACTGTCTCAGTTAACTCATTTTGAGTACTTGCAGTTCAATTTTTATATTATTCGTCACCAAATGATCAGATCACTCTCTCTCCTCTTCTTCTCATCTCTACATGCTTGCTTTTTCTTTCAATTTCTATCTCTCTTTGTGAAAATCATGTGTTGAGGAATTTCTTGATCTTTTCTCTGTAATTGTTGATGTTCTCTTTTCTTTATTATTATTTTTCTAGGGGAATCATGTCTGGTGACTTCAGGTCTTGTTCTCTATTTTGGTGACATGTTGGCATATACCATTGAAAAGGTTATTGTTTCTGATCGATTTAGCTATGTTTTCTCTCGACAAATTTGCTTTATACACTCATCTTATTAGTGATAACATTGCTCACACAGGTGTCTGGGTTTACTATGAAATCAGAGGTAGTACAATATGGAAGTAAAAGAAGTGAGATAAGTATTATTATACAGGTATGTTTCTTTAAGAGTTGAAATTGGTTGCGCAAGTGTTATGACTGGAATCCAATGGTGGTTCTTTTTTTTCGTGCAGGGATTGCTGCTTGGCCTTCTTCTTTTTCCAATGGTCTTTAAATTTGTTCTTCGAATATGGGAATCCACATCCAGTACAGCCCGTTCTGAAGTTAGGACAAACAACGATATTTGGAAATCTCTTATCTTCTTTTCTTCAATTGGATTTATCATGATTGTGATCATTCCATCATGGATGCAGTTGGTTCAGGATTTTCATATGCATCCGTTGTTATGGTATTACCCTTCATAAATTTGATTTTAATGAAACTTGTTTACTTCAACTGCATTGTTTTTATTATCTTCTAACCAACGTGGTTATTGGGTTTCTGTTTGGTGGTAACCCAACACTATAAGTAGGTAATTGATATTTCACGTAACTGGTGCTGTGCTTCACAGATGCATGGACTGAAAGCTTTGCATGGTATTTGATAGAAAATCAAATGCTGCAGTCCATTACATACGTTTTTAAGACTACTAAAAAACTAGGCCCTAATGACACAAGTCATAAGTTGCTTCTGTGCTTAACATGATGAAATATGCTGGAGTGGGGAAGCAGTCATAATATACAAGTGCTCTGAAGTCTGAACTAGATACCAAAGGGTCTGCGTGTATGTTGATATCATGCATAGGTTGCGACTCCTCATGAATGCGCAAAACTAGATAATGAACACAAATCTGAATCAAGTATCACTTCTTATTGGTCTGTGCAGTTGCAAGTATGACTTAGGCGAGAGGGAGAGATTGCAATCAGTGATGCCAGCAAAACTGCTTTCCATAGGTTGTGATGTAGTCCTAGAATTGCAATTAACTGGACTTTCTTTATACTTAATTGGTTAGCTATTTTTAAGCTTCCAAGTTCCCAATTTTATGCTTGTCATTTTGGTTGCTTTCACACAACTTGAAGTACATCAATCCACGTGTGAACAAATGCATAAATATTTAATAGAAGCTCACAATATATTTCCTATACCATGGTACGCCAACATCTTCTTTTCTTTAGTGTTGAAAAGTTTGACATTTTATTATTTTGTATCATGGTACGTTGGAATTCCAGTTTTGGAGAACTGGATCGCCAAAATACGATGAATTGGGTACATGATCTGGATTTGGGTTGTGATGGGCATGCAATTTGGTAACTCTACGGCAAACCTGGCATGGGATGTCACTTGTATAATGTTCATCTAAGTTTTCCCTTTGTTGCATAACTTGGCTACTTGCTGTGAATGATACTGCTTTTGGTTATATTTACCAAAAATATCTAATCTATTCTGCCAGATGGCTATCTTATGTCAGCATCTAATATTTTTTCTTTGGCAGGGTACTTTCATTTATTTTTTCGGAACCACTTAAGAGATTATCTTTGTGTGTCTACTGGATGTGCGTGATATATGTGTCTGTTCTAAGGTTCTACAACATTTCAAAGAATAGCAAGATTGAGAGGATTCTACTACGAAAATACTACCATCTGATGGCTGTGTCAATGTTTCTGCCTGCTCTTATCTTCCAGGTGACTTAGGACTAAGGATTGACTGTCATCCTGGTATATTATCTGCATCTTCATTCTGGTTGTGCATGTTTAGATATGCTCACTGTATGTTTCTTTTTCAGCCAGAGTTTCTTGATCTATCATTCGGTGCAGCTTTGGCAGTTTTCTTGGCATTGGAAATTATTCGAGTAAGTTTCCAAACTAGCACCTTATGTTAATGTCTACAAAGAGAGAGGATAGAAGTCTGTCTTTCTTATTTCATTTTTCTTGACCATTTCTTTGTGACTAGGTGTGGAGAATTTGGCCATTGGGACAATCCATACATAAATTTATGAATGCTTTCACTGATCATCGTGATTCAGATCTTCTTATTGTCAGGTATGGCAAGCCCTCTCCTGATAGAGCAAAGCTTTAAACACATAAGTTTGATGCAAACCCAACTGTGTTGTTTTTTATGTTTGCTTTTTTCAGCCACTTTTCACTCTTATTGGGATGTGCTCTTCCTATTTGGATGTCTTCTGGGTACAATGATCGACCCCTTGCTCCCTTTTCTGGAATTTTAAGCCTCGGAATTGGAGATACAATGGTGAGTGTGCTTGCACTTGATGACCAGGACAGGAGTTACACCTTTTGCTTAATTTATTGATTGGAATTTATTTTTGTTTTTATGTCCAGGCATCAGTTGTTGGGCACAAGTATGGTGTCCTCAGGTGGAGCAAAACTGGCAGTAAGTAATTCTTTTGATAAACTTCACCAAAGAAGGTGTTTCCATTAATTTTGTTAACGTACGCAAAACTTTTCCTTGTTCATAGAGAAAACAATTGAAGGGACTGCAGCTGGTATAACATCTGTCTTAGCTGCTTGCTCAGTTCTGCTTCCCCTTCTAGCATCAACTGGATATATTCTTACAGAGGTAGGCATATCTGTCTTTCTCTCTCTGCCAAATTAGCTAGTGACCGTTGCTCAATGAACCTATTACTTAGATAATGGAACTGGTTATTTGGTTGAAATTGGTTTAGAAAAGGAATTTCTGAATAAGATACCTGACTAGTCGCCTAATTATGGAGTCAAGTGACCTAGACGAGTTGAGGTGCACTCTATGAACCAGATTAGCTATGCAAGTGCATGTAATTCAAGTACATTTATTGCTTCCTAATTCTAAACAAAGATGTGGTGGCACCGAGTTCAGGCCGAATTGGCAGTGTTTTTGTGCTGCAGGTCTTTTGTCAGCATGGTCAAAATGCATGTGATTTATGTATGAGGTTTGCTAATGCTTTTCATTGCATCTTTTATTGGTGCCTGAATCTTCTGTTCCCCCACCCCATTTCTCCCCACCAAAATAACAAAGAGAGGCATACAGAATGTCATCGTGGTAGCTATGGTAGCCGGTGTTCTCTCTATTCCCATCTTATATGGATTTGTTCCTTCATCTGCTCATGATTTTGATGCCTGACTTTTACAGCATTGGGGCTCTCTTCTCGTAGCCGTGACTGTGAGTGGTTTGTTGGAGGCTTACACGGCACAACTTGATAATGCTTTCATACCACTTATATTCTACAGCCTTCTCTGTCTGTGAATGCCGCTCCAACCTACTGGACGGAACATAGGTATGGCAGTGGGCAGCGACGAGAGCTGCCTAAAATCATCTTCTTTTACATTCATGTACATACTTTGAGCACCTTTTTGTAGATATACAACTAATCTGCTGACAGAGGATGCAAACAGCCTGTTGTACTTTACTTTCTTCGTAGGTCGAAATGATTTTTGTTTTAGGCTTTAGGAATACGTATAAGGGGCAGACTCAACTGTGTCAACATAACATACAAGAATTCACTTTTGTAATTAAAATTCTTTATTTTTCCCTGAGAGAAGGGAAGGGGGTTCCGAGGTTGGTTAGGGAGATAAACAAACGAGGGACGTAGATTTTGTTCTGATACAGATTTAAGTTGTATTAATAATACAAATAGATTTTCTTTCCTTTTTGGCACATTATTATTAATCGACTGCAGAATGTTCTTTTTCATCCATTAGGAATTCATAAGTTTGCATTATGTTCAAACCAATTAAGAAACAAAATAAGGGTTAAGTACCCTTTTGGTATCTGTTTTTCTCCAATTTCATTTTGGTCCATGTGTTTGGAATCTTGAAAAAAAATTCAGGCCAAAGAAAATGTGTTTGGAATTTGATCAATTTGGTCCTTCTGTTTTATCCTTTCCACGCATGCTTGAATTGAATTAGACGGAAAGGGCCAAAATAGTTTACAGTGACCAAATTGAAAATCTGAGTAAAAGACACGGATCAAGAGATCCATTGCTGAAGATTTTTTTAAAATTTGTTTTGGTTTGTAATCAACAGTTGAGGGAGATTCAAATTTTGGGACATTTTCCGACATTGAACTTTTAGAAGAGAAGTAGCCCAAGATAGTTGGTCTACCGCTTCTTGGATAAACGAGACATAATAACTGGTAAAACCCACAAGAAATTTGAAAGCTCATATATCAACATGTTTACCTGAAAAGAAAACATAGCTATTAATTTCTTTGGTGGCAAAAGCTGTAAACAATATGGCACACATATATGCTTAACATATCCTAAAATTCATAATTGGAATTAGTTAGTGAATTATTTGGAATAAAACTTTCGTGATAAAATTTCTTATTACTTGGGGGAAGGCTCTCAAATACCATTATTACTTTCAACTAAACACTCACTATAATAAAGAACCTTAGTACATCAATATCATCTCAATATGTTGTCGATATTGAGATGTCGATATTATCCATTTTTTGCATAAAAAAATAGTCAATAGAGTCTTGATATGCAACGAAGTATCAAGATTTTGTCGATATTATCGATTTGCTATAGTAATCTTAGTGTTTGAGAGAATTTCCCAATTATTTTCTAATTAACTTCTTCATACCCCTAAAGTTGAATTAGGTTACTTTTTATTAATTAAGAATGGATTGTTTGATTTCGGGTACCAATGGTGAACCTATTAAGTTCAAAGGAGGTGCAGTTGAACTTCCCCTTGCTAAAAAAAAATTAGTGTAGGTTCTTCAAATTGCCCATATGCTCCAGCTAGTGGTGGTGCACTCCAGGTGTTAGACAACACAAGCAGTAGCGCATTGTGCATTTTTTTTTCTTAGTCTTAAAAAAATAAAAAAAGAAGAAGAAAGAAACCGGATTCATGGGATTTCAACAAAGCCTGCATTTCGTGGGCTTTAAACAAGAATCCTTTCTTAAAACAATTCCTTTCATAAGCTTTAAACAACAGTTATTTCCTAAAGCAATTCTTTAAACAAGGCAAGCATTTCGTGGGCTTTCAAGCAATGAAAAATGCTAGATGTACCACATTTATATACTACATTGTGTACTACCTCTCTAATAGAAGTGGTAAGCCTAGCATTACCCTTTAGCAATTCTTTTCTGTTTTTTTGTTTGTTTTTTGTTTTGGTATGAGGTTTTCATGATATGAAACCTCGTTGAAAACAATTGTAAGTTAATTGAATTGCTATTTTTTTGTCTATTACTTATGAATGACATTGGTATTGTTTAAATTATAAGAATATTTGGTTATCAATTTTTTTTACTATAAAGCTTTTAGCCTTTTAAAATTGCATCTCTAAAATTTTTTTTGGATCCGACAGTGCATGCTATATTGCTGATATTTGATAGACTTTTTGTCTTGATTGATATTCGGAAATATCAACCAAATATGGACCAAATATTACAATGTACGTTGTAGATTTGTAGTCGGCACCGGCCGACCACTCCTCTTTTGCATTATTAAACTATACCGTTCAAATGTTCGTGCTTCTCTTTTGATCCATGGGTTTCTTCACAACCATGTTCACATATTCTCCTCTCAAATAGCATTCTGCCAAGTTCATTTTCATACGTTGGATAAATACTATTCAAACTAGTCAAAATGCTGGAGCCCTCTCCGTACCTCATCACCCCAACTAAAAGCTAAAAGAAAGTAATCAGTGAACAGACAACTATAAAAAGAGGCAACCATGTTAATTAGTTTCATTTCCCAGAAAACATATGGAGCCTATTGTCGAGACCTTTTTCAATAATGAATCAATCTTGAAATCAATCTCGAACCTGCATTTTTGGTCTCTCTAGCTAACAAAAATATCGACATGGACAGCTGGACTTGATCCCGCAAATATCACTTTCGATCTTTTATGTTTTATGTCGTGGACAAAATGGTGGACCTTGAGATTGAAAAGGCACAAGACTAGACAAGTAAGTGAGCAATTTCATGTGCAAAATTCAAGCATTATGGCCTGTGGGCTGCTGCAAATGCCCCCAAAAATTATGACCACCTGGAAGAAGCAATTACAGTTGTTTTCAGTTTTGCTATAGAAGACAAACTTAGAGTTTAAGTACCTTAATTTGTTACAATGAATGTGTTGTCTTAAGTGTGAAGAGAAACATGGTTATGGACAAAGCAGAGCTTTCTTAATTGTGTTTGTATATATGTGAGAATAAAGGTGAAGAATATTTTATGAAATTGCATGTATAGTTCCTGAGAAGTAGAGTCTGCTGGTTCATTTCATATATACCATGAATGACTTAAACTAAAAGTTACTCACAAATTCATTGTCCAATGATTAGGAGTGTCATATTGTAAGGATTATATTTTGGCTCTTCTCTTATGACAAAACTACTGTATTTTGCTGAGGTATCTGTATTGTGTTAAGTCTGTTTGAATGCACATGCTAGATTCAAAAGTGTCATCTTTGCAATTCAAAAATCATTGCATACATTCACATGGATTAATACACAGGATTGATACAAGCCTTCAAATTTGTTTTCTATTTCATTATGTATAAATCCATCCCAATCTGTTTTAATCCATCTTTCACTTTTGCATTCATACACATGGATTGATACATGCTTTAAAAACGTGTTTTGCTTTATTCTGTATCAATCCATCATATTCTGTTTCAATCCACTTTGAGCTGTATCAATTAATATTTTATTAAAATATCTTCAGCTCTTGATTTCATTCGATGAAGACTTCAAATATCTTCTATAAAACTTGTTGAAACTATTATTCTTTATGGAAACAATAGTTAAACTTGTTCTTCTTGAAAAGACCACTTTGGAGTTTAATATCTTTTTGTTGAAAATATGGTTTGAGCTTTTTCATATATTAAACTTCTCTTTTATTCCATGGCTCCATGTTCCAACGGGTGTTTTTCTTAAAGCTTGATATTATCTTCTCCTTTATTCTTCTTGAGCCGTTCACCTAAAGATAAATATCTCTATGGCTATGTTGAATATTTTGAGTCAAACTTTGCAACTCACAAAGCACATGACACTTTACTATTATTTATTCTTATCCCTTGCCTTGTGTGTTTTGTCTGAACAACTTGTCTCAAGAAGATTTTTTAAAACAATTTTTATCTCTTTTATTCTTCTTGAAACCGCCCACCTTGAGATCACTTTTAGTGATTCTCTTTCATACATGCCTTGGACAGACCATGCGTAGCTTTATGTGTGTTGCTCCTTATTGGACAACAAATAGGTTGTTTATTGAGATACACTTGCATACTGGTTTTCCAGAATCACTCCATAGGATAGGAGCTTGTTGCCTGTCTTGCCCCTTCAGATATTTTTAGCCACCAAACGCATTCTTTATATTATATGTGGTTCAAACTATCCCCTCTTCATTCGAATCAAAGTCTCTATATATACTAAGCTAGACCTAAGGAAGAGGTCGAGAAGTTCATTTGAACTTGCTTCATTTTTATCAGTTCTTTGAAGAACCATTCATGCTAGACATGTAAAAACAGAAAATCTGCATCTTTGATGCAGACCCAGGTTCTAGTTTTTGAAATCATTCTATATCTGCTCTTGAGCATTCAAAAACTGTTTTATTGTTTCAGCCATTGTTAATTACTTGAGAGTATGAGTATGATTGCATACACATAAAATTCCTCCAAGTATATTCACATTGATTTCGGCTGAGTCTTTTGTTTCATTGTTGTTATGTTGATTTAAACTACATGCTTCAAGTTTATTACTTCTAGTTTAATCATCACAACACTTGGTTTCATTTGTCTAGCTTAATCATTCTTTGTGATTAAGAGAGATGAAAATCTGAAACCACAACTCACTTCATATCATTATACTTCCTGCAACTTGGAGCTTGGTGCCGTTGCAAACTCTGAATGCTCATGCAAAGACTGGATGAGAACTTGCTGATGAGAAGTAAAAATTGTGCTTTTCTGGAAGGTACTGAGTGTAGATGGAGCTCAACTCCTTTTGTATCTTGTACTTCTCATTGATAGTGGATTCTCTTACTGGCTTGGTCCCCAGCTTTCACCCTTGTTGGGTTTCTGGGTTAACAAATCTCTGTGTATGTTTATATTCATGTTGTCATTAGTTATACTTGCTGCATCTTGTTCAAATGACATCAGTACACTAACGTGGATCAATACTGCGTTTCTTGTATTGATCCAATATCACAAGGGTTTTTGTTTGTATTAATACATGGCGTCGTTTGTATCAATCAGGTTTCATGCAGTTCAGTTCCATTTACTCACTCCAGATGCTAAGTAATTAAACACCATGGTTGGGCATGTGTTTATGTTTCCGCTTATTAATTCTTAGCTGGGCTTAAATTTTAAAAAGATAGGTTATTACCATATAGCCTACTTCACCCCCCTCTGTAGGCTTTTAGAGCCTAGGGCCTGTTTTACACATATTACTTGAGTTATTATTTAGAACACACAAACACACAAGAATATGGGTAAAACATATGATAAGAATGCTAAATTTTAGAGAGACGGGTGACATATCTATGTATGGGCTAAAGCACTCTAGCTCAGTGCTAAATTGGGAGATGAAAAAAATTAGTGTTAATTTTATAAGTCAAACTCAGGTTAATTAAAAACAATCCACCTCTCTTTGTTCAAATTAGCCTATTCCAACGGTAAGATTTCATCTCTAAAGGCACCCACACACATCAAACATCATGTTTTTCTATTACCCATCCATGTAAGCTATAACTTTATATTTGAACTTGAGAGCTTAGAAGTAGTAGGTCTCCTCCTCTTTAAAATTGTATCAACCTATATCCAATGGGTTCTTATTAGTAAGTTTCTCTCTTACTTTTTGTTTAGTTTCCAATTTCAATTTTTATTGTTAGCTTTTTATGATTTAGGGTTTGGGGGTTAAAATTTGGGGACTTTTTTCTTATGCAATTTGCTAGGATTTTATTGATGACTCTCATCCTTTTATTGGTTTAATCTACTTGGTCTCTGCTTTTATATAGTCTACTTGAATCTTGGTTTTGTTAAATGGTAATAGCTTGTGATTGTGCAATTGTAGATCTATATTACTGCACTCCCTATTTCTATGTGTACTCCCATAAAATTTATAAATTGTTAATTGAAGAATAGTTGCTACCACTCATTGTAATAATTATTTATTTAGTCAAGTTTCCAATGTGAGACTTAAATTCTTCAATAAATGATTGAAACCCAGTAGCTCACAAGATCTACAATGACTATTATGGTTGGTTGATATAATTTTTACGAACATAACTTTTCCACTTAATGCACAAAACGTTAAAATGTAGAACATAACAAGTAGTATTTTTGGGATCAATGAAAAAAGACAAAGAAGATTTCCCATTGATCATGATTTATTATTATTCTTATTTTTAGGCTTATGTTATGTTTCACTCCTAGAATGGATATTCGGTCTCACTTTACCCCCTCAATTTGAAATTTTCTCATTTAACCTGAATCTATAAAATTTGTTGAAATTTTCTCACTTTACCACTTCCGTCCATTTCTATCCACAAAACCGTTAAATGTGATGACGTGACATGTACATTCTAGTAATTTTAGCTCCTTGTATATCTCCTCTCTTCTCTCTGCCTCTCTCCTCTCTACCTCTCTCTTCTCTCCCCCTCCCCTCACCAGACCCAACCCCCACCCCAGACCTAACCCTCCATGAAATTACTCAACACACCGAAACCACCACCACTTAAATTTTTTTTAAAAAAATCTCCTCGACAACCACTCCCTATATTATCTCTTGGCACGAGAGAGAGAGAGAAGAGGGGGAGGGGTGGGCGATAGGGGGTTGGGTAGGGGGAGGGGAGAGAAGAGAGAGGTAGAGGGAGTGAGGTGAGAGAGAGAGAGGCAGAGAGAAGAGACAAGATAGATAGTTAAATTAATAGAATGTCTATGGTTAGCACCTTTAACGGTTTTGTGAACATAAACGGTAAAGTGTGAAAATTTCAGATTAATGGGATAAATGAGACCGAACCTCCTTTTTAGGAGGTGAAACAATAAATAAACCTTATTTTTAAAAGACTCACGGTCACACAGATATAAGCCTTACAAGAGGAAGCTATGCATAATTCTTTTAAAGGTACTGAAACCAAAAATCCAATACAGTCCTCCCATTTTTCCTTGGACAAATCGTAATTTATTTTCCCACATACGCTCACCACTAGACTAACCTAGATTTATCCTTTCATCTTTATTTATTTTTTATACAAAAGATATTTGGGTAAGAATAATCAAACATAAGATCTTGAGTGCAGGGGTAAATGCTCTTAATCAGCTATAATCCCCTTGTTGTTTGTCCTCCTAATTACATGAGTGATTATAAAATACTACGGTAATACGAACTACGTGGTACATCTTGTACACATGTTATAATATAAGTGGATATTTATTAATACTATTCCTTAATAAACCATGTCGCCCACCCATTTTATAACATATGTACAAAATGTATCATATGGTCATACCACCGTAATATTCTATAATTTCTACAAGCATGACCTTCAAGTGATCAATTAATCATATGATATGTTGATAATGTCTCGGGAACAAATAACTATAATAATACAAATACTGGTTTAAAATTGTGCCACTGCTCTTATTAATCAGAAAGGTGCAATACATTATACATATATATGACAGATGCATTTGGATTTTGTCACGTACCGAAAGCTGTGGAGCTGTGGTACCTTGTACGGTCCCCCACCATTCATAGAAACGACCTGTAAGTATATTTTCAGGTGGGGAAGGACAAAAGGACGGAGGTTAAAGTATTATTGTATGTACAGTGTACACCGTTGGTGGTGGTTCTGATATTGGGGCTACCTGTGTGAATAGCTTAATTGGGAGGGTCATTATATAACATTTTTGGAAATAATTCTTTCATAAAATTTTAAATATATCTTTGAATTTACAAAGAACCACAGATAGGTTGAATGGGCGATAGCCACTCCAGGTCTTCATGTGGCTCCGTCATTGTATACGCCACTCGATTATCTCTCGAGAGTTGTAGGCAAGTACACCATGTAGGCTGAATCCGTGTCAGTATTTTACACCATGAAGTACTGCTTTATAAGCATGCGTACATCCGGCCTCCAGGTCTTTTCATGGCACTGCAGATGCGTCATATTTTGGAGGGAAAGTGGAAGATCATATTATGGATTGATTACAGTAAGAAGCACATGATATGTACTTCGTCCAAGCTCTTAATCCGGTGGACATATTTCTCACACTGAAAATGTTATGAATTCATCGTTGTTTTGAACACGCACAAATCCCGAGACACTCTAATCTTTAGATATTAGAACGACATCGGTCCTTGTAAAGCATAAGTTATGCCTTTCATAGAACACATTTAAGTGCAAAACTATAAAATTTTAAAAAAATTGCCATGAGATTAGCAACATATAGCTCACTATACTTTTATGCTTGTGAAAACATAATTGATTGGGATGCTGTCTGGGTTGAGATCGAGTTGACTGGTTCGCCATAGCTCGTTAAATTTCATAATGAAATTAGACAGAGGAATTAATTAATACATAAAGCATGGCAAAAGATGAGTAGCAGTGTCGTAAATGATTTTGGTAGAGGAAGAAATTGACACGACAAGAGTTACAGGGACCTCTCGTGCTAAGTTGGAAGCTATAAGTCGCTCACACTCACATGGGCTGGTCTCCCCAAAGTTGACTCCACACAGTGCAGCACCTTGTCGTTTCTTTTTTCTTGCTAGTCGATACTGTAAATAGAAACCGTCCAGTACCCTAACACTATATAATAAAGTGAGCTAACGTACCAAAAATACCATCAATCAAACATAGATCAAAAGAAAAGAAACTAATTAAAGCACAATATTCATGGCCAAGTCTAGAAGTACTACTTGCAAGAAGAAGAAGAGCATTGTCAAGCTCAAAATTGTAGTCGAAAAGCTTAGAAAAAGTCTATTATTCGGTGGGTCAAAATCATCAGATTCCAACTGCGATGACTCAAAAAGTGTGCCCGAAGATGTGAAGGAGGGTCACTTTGCTGTGATAGCTGTGGATGGATATGAACCAAAGAGATTTGTGGTTGCATTGAGTTACTTGACGCACCCAACTTTCTTGAAGCTATTGGAGCAAGCAGCTGAGGAGTATGGTTTTGACCATGAAGGTGCAATCACCATTCCTTGTCCGCCAAGCGAGCTTGAGAAGATTTTACATGATGATCAGCAATGGCAAGAGGAAGAAAGGCTCGTCTAGTAACTGGGGTTTTGGTAGAACTGTGGTACAGAGCTACTGATCACGAACAAGATTTCTCTCTTCTCCTAGCCTTGCCTAGTGAGAGGCTTACACTGTAGAGATGAGGGGTGTAGATTCTATTGGGACACTGATAAGATTTGTTGTATGAATACAAATAGATTCTTGCCCCTTCTTAAATTCTTAAACCCTAAACCTAAAACCCTAGACACAGTAACTAGAAGAACCCTCGAAAAGATGTGTGAAAGGCATCTACTACATATATGTTTGCATTATTTCTTTTAAGCATTTTAAGACGTTTTTGGGATGATGTATCCGATCAGTTCTGACAAAACTGGATTGCTTGTTTAATTATTTTAACACTTATTAAAACACTTTCATGCTGGAAATAATACAAGTAATGTCCATATATACAGTCGGCCAAGGAGTTCATGTGTGCCTGTTGGTACAACTATGACCTTAATCAGCACCGCGACAGGCTTAAATCATACAACTTGCCATGCATGATGCATCTATAGGACCTGCAATTGTTGTTTTTTTTTTTCTTTTCCGGATATTAATTTCTTTATTACTTTTCATATTTGACATATTCTGCTTTTTGGTTCGATGTGTCTCTCAGAGCATCTCCCTGATATGAAACATTAAATTTGAATTTGATTATGTAAATGGCAATTTGACATATAATATAGTTTTACATTCCAGTCGACAAGTCAAATTAAAATATTATTTTATTACATAGTGTTTATTAGTTTATTACTTTCTAGGCTCTTCATTGAAAAATAATGAAATAACATCACAAAGTCAAACAACCAAAAATAACAGCATGGGATATAAATGTTATTTCACATAGGATTTAACATTTGAGTTGGAGTAAGTTTCAGCAATTTTTTATACATTCTAAAGATGCCACGTTGAATTTAACATCTCCCTTGGATATGCTCTTATGGAGCGCAAATACTCATATATATATATATATATAAAGTTACTTGGAAAGAAACCGTACGTAGTTATCAAATTCTTCTATGCCAAAAGCCAAAAATTTTAAGGCATTTTATAAGTTGAATATGTCTTAAGTTCCTAATCAGATCTAGTTACTTATTTGGAATATGATTTTTATGAGACCAAAGGTCATTTGGTGAAAAAGTTGGTAGTTATATCTTATTTTCTGAGTAACCACTTCCTAGTCCTAAAACTAGATTAGGGTAGGGAAGATTGTTTTGATATCAAATACCACTCTACATCGTAGGTATTTGATTGCTTTTTGTTTTTGTCTTTATTTGGTCGACATTTAGAAATATCAATGTTGACAACATAATTAGTATAGCAGCCAATCACGCATTACGGTTGTGATTGCTTTTTTGACAACAATATTCCATGTTAACTCTTCAAACAGCAACGTGCCGAGTTCAAACTAATCAAAATGATGGGGTCCTTTCCGTACCTACCCCAACGAATACAAAAACGAACCTTAACTAGTTCCTGTGGTTTCTCCCTTCTGTTGAGACCTTTATATTTTCAATCTTGAAATTAATCGAGATGGGGTGTCATTATTGAACCTGCATTCTTGGTCTTTCTCTAACAAAATATCTAGGTGTAACCAGCTAGATTTTGATCCCACAAATATCACTTTTAACATGCCTATCACAAAACTTTAGATCTTTTCGCTTCCATATCATCGACAAAACGGTGGACCTTGAAACCGAAAGACACGAGACTAGACGAGTGAGTGAGTGAGTGAGCAATTTCATGCTCAAATTGCAAGCATTAGGGGCCCTAGCTTAGACTCAACCTTTTTTGTATGACCTTATGGCCTTTGGGGGTGCTGCAAATTGCAACCGAAAGCTTATCACGTGGAAGAAACCTAGAAACAATGAGTACAGTTGTTTTGCAAGAGAAACAAACGTATAAAATTGGTTGGGCTTACTAAATCCAACCAATTTTTAAGAATCAACTAAATCCAGGACCTCAGTGCAAACACCTATTATCCTCTAGAGTACTAATATACGTACAAGCTCATCCAATTTTACACGACCTTCAAATGCTATATATCTGACCATATTCTGCTTTAAAAAAATGTTGTTCACCTAAAATTGTTGCTGTGTAATTAGAAAGATGGAGTAGTACAGTTACAGTACATGATAGATTTGGACGGATACTGAAAGCTCTGGTTGCTTGTACGGTCCACCACCATTTATAGAAAGCACTTTTATTTTATATGTAGTTTTCAGGTGGGGAAATACAAAAGGACAGAGATTAGAGCAAGTTGTCCATGCAGGTACTGTTATATGTAGGCCTTATATGCACCGGTGGACTTAGGAATTTTTTAGCCGATGTGCAATTTTGAAAGATTGAAAACTCTGTGTGGATTAAACATCTAAGGTTTTTTTACCTAGATTGACCTTAGGTCTCTTCATGCATTCGTATCATACATGAAAAATTGTTTTATGTAAAAACATTGACTAAGTATGAAAAATGGTTTTTCGGAATAATCATTTTCTCAAGATAATTTTTTGCGGCTTTTATTCTTTACACATCAAATAAGAAAACTTGATTTTATGGGATTTTATTATGAAGTATATATTGACTTAATGAGCCATCATTTTTAGCCTAAATCGTATTTTGCACTAAAACCAATTTTTCATATTTTGATTTAGTCGGAATTTGATTTTCTAGTATTTTTCTTTGAATCCAAATGGAGAGTACTTCTTTATTTTCATTGTAAACTTAAGTAAATGGAGTAATATAAAAATAAATGAAAGTAAAAGGACAAAAACATTTACTTAAATGTGGAAAATGGAAATAAGGTAATATGCACACCTAGAGCGCATCACCACCAGCTGAGTAAATGGGCAATTTAAAGCACCTACAATGATTTTTCCGGCGAAAAGGTGCAGCTGCACCTCCTTGCATCTTAACAGGTCCGCCAATGCTTATATGTACACCATGTGGATTACAAGAACACTTTTATCACCACATCTATAGAAGGTGTTTTTTTTTTTTACAAGGGGAGAGGGTTTACACAAATATTTATTGGGTGCCTGGAGATTTCGAACTTTAAACAAGAGGGGGGAAAAGGAGGAAAAAGTTGGGTTAAGTTAAAGTAAACATTTGAATCAATGAAAAACACAATAAAGTAATTCTAGTGAACGCTCAAAGATCATAAGAGTAATAAATAAATAAAAAAGATCTCCTTCCTCATGAAAGCCAAATCTGGAACTGTTAACTCAACACCATGCCCATGTGGGAAGATGGAAAAGGTCTCCACGGTTTGAGAAAAGAACAATATTACAGAAATAAACATGATGATCTCGTGGAATGCACGTGCATGAGATAAATGAAAATTTTAAACAAGAACCACAGAAATCAAACTTTAGAATGGAGACATGCATTTCACACATCAAAGAAATTTAGTGATGGAGGACGAATCCGCCTCAAAATTTTACACTGCGTACTTCAATCAAAAGCATGAGTACGCCCTGCCGGTCAAGCTCCTCAATGGAATCTGCAGATGTATCGTCTTTGGAAGGCAGATTATATTACATGCATTAAAAATAAGATTAAGGAGCACATAACCTAATTAAGTACTTCGTTTCGTATAAACTTTCTGCGAGAAATAAGATAGTTGAAGATCAGTAGAGCAATAGCAGTGTCGTTAATGATTTTGGCAGAGGAAGAGGGTTGACATGACAAGTTAAAAGGGACGTCTCATGCTAAGTTGGAAGCTACTCACATGGGCTGGTTTCCCCCAAATTTAACTCTACACGCTCACAACACAAACACATTTCTCTTTCTTGCCATGTCAATGTAAATTGAAGCCGTCCAATCTTTATCCCCAACACTATATATAATGAAGTTAGCTAACGTACCAAAAAATACCATCAATCCAATATACAAAAAAGAAAATAGATTAAACGCCCTATTCATGGCTAAGTCTAGAACTACAAGTACTACTTGCAAGAAGAAGAGCATTGTCAAGCTCAAAATTGCAGTTGAAAAGCTACAAAGAAGTTTTTCATTGGGTAGATCAAAATCATCATCAAATTCCAACTTTGATGACTCAAAAAATGTGCCAGAAGATGTGAAGGAGGGCCACTTTGCTGTGATAGCTGTGGATGGAGATGAACCAAAGAGGTTTGTTGTGGCATTGAGTTACTTGACTCACCCAACTTTTCTGAAGCTGTTGGAGCAAGCGGCTGAGGAGTATGGTTTTGACCATGAGGGTGCCCTTATGATTCCTTGCCAGCCAAGCGAGCTCGAGAAGATTTTAGATGAGGATCAGAAATGGAAGGAGGAACAAGGAGGCTCCTCAAGTGAAGGTAATTGGAGTTCTTGTAAAGCTATGGTGCAGAGCTGCTGATCATCATCAAGTTTGATTTTTCGTAAATTTTCAGCAATATGGTGCTCTATTGTATGCATTTGCTCATGCATGTTCTCATTGCTTTGGCTCACCATAGAAGTGTTGGGATGAAGTTTGGAGTCGAAATCGGGAAGAAGATGTGTTTGAAGCCTCGTGTTAGCTTAGTGTTGGGAGTGGGGAAACCCTAAGAGTGACACTGAGAGAGGGTTACCGAGGGTGAGAGAGATTAAGAAGTATTTTACTAAAGATGAGATATGTAATCAAAATTGCTTCTTTTTAATTAGCAGTGAAATTTCTCTAAGCTTAATTAGATGCAAAGTTGGAATACTCGTACAATTTGTTGTTGTAGTACAATAGATTCTTCTTTTATTGATTGGAACGTTGGTTTTGTTTTTTTTGGACGAAGAACGTTGTTATTATTGGCAAGACCACTCCCATTATGAATTTATGAGTAATATAAAAATAAATATAATAAGAGTTTATAAAAAAAAGAACTATTCATATTGGCATTTGATACACGCTATCTTGGATTTTCGGTTTGAATTTTTTTTTTTAAAATCTCAAACTTATTTGCTATATCATTCGAATCATATCTCTTCCTTGATTAAAAAACAAAAAAACTGAAATCTATTTAAAATTGTTTTTAACTTTGTTACTCATCCCCCTCATCCTCCCTCTCAATCGCATCTTCGTTCCCATTCTAACTCTCATTTTCCTCTATACTTTAGCACAAAAAATAAAATCTACTAAAATTAAAATGGTTATCAAACAAGCCCTTAGTTTATAGTTTTTCTTGCAATCAACCTAAAACGTAATACTTTTCTTAACATCTTTAAACTTGTAAGACTTGTAAAAATGGGCCAAAGTAATTTTTCCTTCTGTGAAAGTAAGTTCTATAAACATGAAGTTTGTTGATTAGGATCTCATGTGGCTTAGAACGAACGAGCACCTTCTTGTCATAAATCAGGTAATGTAGATTGACATTGAGCACAGCTAATGAAGGAAGTTGAGGTTTCACCCCAAAACCAATTGGCAATGGGGGTGTAGCCCAACTCCTTATAAACTCAGGCTAGGTCCCTTAACATTTCAATGTGGGACAAACACTCTCAACACGCCCCTGCACGTATAGCGAACTTTCAAGCCTAACACGTGGACAACACATATTGGGTGACGTGGGAGTACATGTGGCCGTTGAGCCAAACACGTGAAGCCTCGCTCTGATACCATGAAAGAAGTTGAGGTTCCACCCCAAAACCAATTGGCCCGTTAACCTGGAAAATTCAACATGGTATCAGAACCTCTCTAACTAACACCGAGGCCTTTTGTGACAAAACCCCACACCTGAGGATTGTGCAGGTGGTAAAGTGGGGACAGGAGTCTCGGTGTTGTTGGAGTAGGCCCTTGGCCCGTTAAATTCAAAGAGACAGGGTCAGGGGCCCACTACCAACAACACCGATATTGTCCCCAACTTAACCACCTACAAAGCCCAGGAGGTGTGGGGTTTTATCACAAAAGGCCTCGGTGATATTAGTAGTGGAACCATTCATTATATAATGTATTTTATTTAGTCAAGTTTCCAGATGTGAGACTTATATTCTTCAACACGCCCCTCACATGGGACCACCACATAGTGGGCCACACGTGGAGTCAAGTCCACATCGGAGTCAATCATTTAAGTCCAACACGTGAACACCACGTATTGGATAAGGGGTATGGGTAAACATTCAAACCCAACATGTGAACACCACGTATTGGATAAGGGGTATGGGTAAACATTCAAGCCCAACATGTGAACACCACATATTGGGTAAGGGTAAAGGCCCAATTAGGCCCAGTCAATCAACCCTCTGATACCATGAAGGAAGTTGAGGTTCCACCCCAAAACCAATTGGCAATGGGGGTGTAGCTCAACTCCTTATAAACTCAGGCTAGGTCCCTTAACATTTCAATGTGGGACAAACACTCTTTATGTTTGTGCTTGTCTTGATTGATTGGTTTTCTCACAACCACGTTCGCATATTATCCAATCAAAATGGTAGAGGCCTTTTCGTACCTTACCCCAACGAAAAGTCCTAAAAGTCTCAATTAGTTTCTCCCCCGTATGTGGCAACAATGCTAATTTTAGTTTTATTGCCTAAAGAACATAATGGAGCCTGTTGTCGAGGCCTTTTCCCGATAATGAATATCAATCTTGAAATTAATTGATGGGGGGTTTGGGTCTTTCTCTAACGAAAAATAAAAATATGGGTGTAACCAGCTAGGTTTTGATCCCCACAATACAAATATATATCACATTTTATTTTCCATGCCGAACTTTTTGTCTTCCATGTGATCGACAGAACGGTGGACCTTGAAACTGAAAGACATGAGACTACACGAGCGAGTGAGTGAGCGATTTCATGTGCAAATTTAAATTCAAGCATTTAGGGCACCTTTTTAAAATGACCTTATGGCCTTTGAGGTGCCTGCAATTCCCCAAAATTTATCATCTGATGACTGCGTTGTGAACAAATTAAGTAATAAGAGTATGCTAGTTATATATTCTCTGTTTAAATTTTGAAAAGAGCTACTCATAAATTTAAAATCATTGCGGTACTCTTAAGTAGAAAGATGCAGTAGCTAACGGAGTTTAGCTCAGTGAAAAAGGGTCTTGACATGCAGACTAGAAGTCTAAGGTTCAAACTTCCATGACATCGTCTCTATGTGTGTGTGTGATAATTCCCCCTCCATGTAGTTCAGACTAATGCGTGTACCTTTTTTTATAATAAAAAAAAAGTAAAAAGATGGAGTAAATAGACTGAGGCATCCGGATTTTGACACATAGCTAAAGCTTTGCTGTACCCTAATTGTACGGTCCCCACCATTTATAGAAGAGAGAATGGACGGGAGGTTAATAGAGCAAGTTGTCCGTAGGTAGTAGGTACTAGCTATTTTAGGGATGAAGAAATCAAGCTTATGGAGAAAACCAAATTGAGAAAGTTCGATAAATGAAAAACACAACCAAAAGAATGCTAGAGTGAACATTCAAAGATCATAAGAGAGTCAGTTCTTCTTCATAAAAGCCAAAGGCTGAACTGTTAACTCAGCTTAGGATGCCTTTTCATCACCGTATGTATGTGCATAAGAATAACATGGAAAAATATTTATTTATTTTAGATAGAAAACACGATGAATGCATGAAATTAAATTTATTATACTCGACACAAGAACCACAGAACCAAGCTTTGAATTAGTTCAGTATATATATATGTGTTCACATGCATTTAACACGTCAAAGAATTTGTGTGATGGAGGCTGATCCGCGTCAATGTTTTACACCATGTGCTTTAGCTTTTGAATAAGCATGCGTACGTCCTCCGGGTCTGCCATGCATGGTATCTGCAGGCAGATGTATGATCTTTTGGAGGGCATGAGTGAGAGATCATGTTATATTGCAATTATTAAGGGCTCGGTGCACCTTATTAGCTATAACTAATTATACATATGACATGATTATGCGCTTTATAATTTATTATTAATTCCCCATGAGAGTGTGAATCCCACATCGGGGAATTAATAATGTCTTACCCAATAGTTTCAAAGGTCCTTGCTCGATTTCAATCTGGCCTAGCAGTTACCTCCCCATTAGAGCTTGCTTACTGATGAGCACAAAATTAATACAAGTTTTATCCTTAAATTTATATTTGTTAATATTTTCTTTTGTATTATGTAAATCTATTGGAGTATTTGTATTGGTTATTTCCAATCTTTGTTTTTGTATTTAATGAGTGGTTGTTTGTAGATATTAATTGTCTTCCACCAATAACATGAGAAGGAGGAGAAATATGCAATGTGTTGCAAAAAGAGAGAAGAACTCAAGTTGGATTTGATGACTTTGCCTTTTACAGCTCATGCTGTACAGTCCATTTGCAGGCCTGAAAACCGAATTCTCCCATACTCAAATGAATAAATATCCTTCATGAAATTTGTTCATTAAGATGTCGACTAAGACATATCCAAAAATTGGAGCAATTGGACAAAAACTCAATCCACAGGCTGTCACACACCAAGACAGGTTCTAGAACTTTGCCTTTTACAGCTCATGCTGTACAATCCATTTGCAGGCCTGAAAACCGAATTCTCCCATGCTCAAATGAATAAATATCCTTCATGAAATTTGTTCATTAAGATGTCGACTAACACATATCCAAAAATTGGAGCAATTGGATAAAAACTCAATCTACAGGCTGTCACACACCAAGACAGGTTCTAGAAGTCAGCTTGCACATGCAGCTGGAATGAAAGGGACTTCATGCTTCTATAAATAGGCAGCAACTCAAGAGGGTAGGGGATCAGAAATTCAGAGGAGACACACGGCAAGAGAGAGAGAGAGAGAGAGAAAGAGTGAGGAAGAAAGAGAACAATGATGGAAAGGAAAGAACCAAGAGCTAATAACTCTTTTAAACTTGTTCTTCCTTTCCTAGTTCTCATGTAAATTATGTATTTTAGTTTCTTTGTTTTGTTTTAATATTAATTATGTCTATTTAAATCACCTAACTAAGGTTGGATGAAACACCATTATTAAATAAAGTTCTAGTTTTTATTTTCAATTCTCAAATATTGTGGTGTTCAATGATTATGATTTTCACTTCACATGATTAATAGATTAATCTTCTTTTCACCACTTCTATCATGTATTGTGACATATAACATGTATTTGTGGTAGTTAAGAGTTTGGATTAATCTATTAATTCACCCTTGGTTTATATTTCTAATTTACAAATTTCTTTGATATTTTGTTATTCAAATAAACTTTTTCACATAGGATGCTTAGGAAACTTTGATCCTTTGTAGTTAAATAATTTTGTTTACATTTTATGCTTAGAATTTGTACTTATGAAGGGAAGGAAAATTTACTTATGATTTAAATTACAAGCTTAATGGATAAATCTTGAGAAAGCAGTAGATTGATTTCTAAATTGCTACTCCATGAGAATTGAAAGATAAATAATTATGATATTATGGAATGATGGTGTGGATTCTAATACCTTAGTTATTTTTCTCATAAATGTAAATCTTAAATTCAGTTTATTGTCATTTTCATATTTGTTTTATGCTTTATTTAATTTTCTTTATGAACAAACAAATCATCATTTGAATCAACTAGGTTGGAAATGAAATTAACTTGGGTATAATTGGTTTTCTATCTTTACACGCAATCCCTTGGGTACGATCTCGCTCTTACACGCTTATGCTATATTCGATTCGTGCGCTTGCGAGTTTATAAATTTTAAAAAGAAACCTCTTTTGAGGCACAACAAGTTTTTGGCGCCGTTGCCGGGGATTGCAACGGAAAACTAATCAAATTCTGGTTAATTAAATTCTTCCACTAGTTATAATTTAGTTTTGTAATATATATAAAACTTTAAAAATTAAAAAAAAATGAAATTATAAAAATTTAAAAAAAAATTTAGATTTTTTTTTTCAATTATCTTGTTTCTATTGTAATATATATTAAACTTTTATAAAAAAAATTTTTTAAAAAAAAAACGAAATTAATTTTTTTTTTACTTAAAAAAAAAAAAGAAAAAAGATTTTGTTAATTCTCTTGTTTATATTGTAATATCATTGTGTATTAATTTTTCATTTCTTTGTTTCAGTTATACAATCAAAGCTTCTTTTGGTGCAGCCTTGGACTTGGAAGAAGTTTTATATTTTATTTTATTTTATTTTAAGAAAGTTCATTTCTTTTTCTTTATGTCAATTTGTGTGCTTATTGCTTGAACTGATTTGTGTGCTTGTTTGTACAGGTATCAATAAAAAAGGAAAAGAAGACAACTCTAATCATAAGGAGGAGAAGTGTGGAGTAGTAGGAGAAGTCGCGACCTTCAAATGCATCCATGTTCGACCTAATCGCTTCAAGGGGAGCATTCCAATCCTTTTTCTTTTCTTGTTTTGTTATTATTATTTTTATTATTATTTATTATTTTATTTTAAAAAAAAAACAAATTTAAAGAAAAAAAAAAATTTCATATGAGCTGACTTTTGGTAACTCCAGATGAGTGTCTTCGTCAAATAGTGTCTAGGAGTTCTTTAGGCGACACCTTCGGTGTTTAAGAAGTTTGGGTTTTAAGCGGGACCATTGTGACCCCTCCAACCTTCCCGGATCCCCTGGCTGTGTTTTTCTGAGGCCCTAAACTGGTCATCCGTGAGTTGCTTGTATATTTGTGTGTTTTTAAAATAAGTTACTAAGCGTTTAAAAAAAAACCAAAAAAAAAAAATATATATATATATATATATATAATTTTTGCTTATTTATTTGTGTGGTTATTTTTTTATTTTTTTTGTCATGAGTGATTTTTTTTATTATAAAAATAATAATTATTTATTTATTTATTTATTATTATTATTATTATTTTTTTTTTCATGTTTGTATAGATTTTAGTTTTTTTTTTTTTTGTGTTTTGATTCATTTTGGTCTTTATTTATTTTTGCTTGGATTTTTTTTATTTTTGTTTTTATTTTTGTTTTTTTTGTTTTATTGTCTTTTATTCTGCAATGGATAAATACCAAGGGGATTGGCACGCATATTTTCCAGGTATTATCTTTCTATATCATTTACCCTCTTATTTCATACATTTGCTATGCTTTTATTTTGAAACATTAAGGACAATGTTTGATTTAGGTTCGGGGGTAAGGTTTAGAAGTTTTCTTTTGTTTTGTTTTTTTTTTTTTTTGGTAATTCCGAATTTCTTGTTTCTCTTTGCTTTTATTACTGTAATTCTTTCTTTCTTTTACTTGTTTATGTATTTAATTTGTTGTTAAGTTTGGGAAGTAAATTGCTTCATGATTGCACACACAGAAATTTGGCTCAAAAACTTATTCATTTCATAAACATGTGATTACATACACAAATGTGAAAATGCATATATAAATTTCTCAATCACATGTTTGTTTCCAGATTCTGAGCAACCTGAGGCATCAGGCTAATTGCCTCTACTTGCTCTTACTTGTAGAACCTGCAAAAGTTCGACATGCTCATTATTTCTCTTCTGCAAGTGCTTCTACATTCTGGTTGGCCAAGTAGAGCCGTTTCTGCGAATCCGCCACCAGAGCTTTCAAAGAGGCCACCTCCTCACTCAATCCTGAACACTCCCTTGTTCTCGCCAGGAAGCGCAAGCCCGGGATTAGTGGCCGAGACAGCTTGGAGCGCTGTATAAGTGTCGGACTCATCCACTGCCACCTTGTCAGACCTATGTGCTATATGCCAATGATCTGCCCGGTGTGAGCTTGCTGCCAATCATGCCTCCCAGGCAGCGCTGCTCTCTCGGCCTTGCCTCAGCAAAGTTCGGTATTGCCTCAGCAAAGTTTGAGGCTGTGCCGTGATGATATGTAGAGTTTGGGAGGACGGGGTTTGGAGGAGCCCTTATCTGCGCATTCGGAGGTGCAAGGGACAATTCAAGGTTGAGATCATCCAGGTGAGCGCATGAGGATGTCATTGCTTCGTTTCTGAATTATTTGATGGTTTTCTTTGAGTTTGCAGGAAGAAATGCTTGGTACTCCTACATTTAACCAATGCACGGTTTAAATAGACATCTCCTGATGAGGGAGCCGACATCCATTTCAGATCTCCATATTACTATCCAGCCGTTGCCTTTTTTTTTTTTTTCTCGGATCCCTACGCTTCACGAGGATTTTGCGGACGCATGCATTTAGAAGGGAGCATTTCTACTTTCACTTTACTTTTCTTTTTACCTCCGTGTTTTCTGGTGTTTTATGTTTTTGCCCGTTACTTTCATTTTCTGGTGCTTTTTGTTTTGCTTTGTTTTATTTTAAGTTTGGAAATTGCGTTTTCCCTTTCGGCTTTCAGCTTTGTTTTATTTTAAGTTTGTTTTATTTTAAGTTTGGGAAGTGCGTTTTCCCTTTCGGCTGTCATCTTTGTTTTATTTTAAAGTTTGGGAAGTGTGATTACTTTTTCTTTTGCAACTTAATTTCTTTTATTTCCGAAAAAAAAAGAGTGAAACAAAATGAAAATGAAAAATACAAGGGAAATGGCGAAACAAGCAAGCACACCAATAATACATTAAAATTATTTTTTCACAGTGCTTGGTGTCTCGATCATAGGAGTTTTGAGTTTGGCCCTCTGGATGTCCTCTCCAGGGTCATCACGCACATCCTCTTGGGGCTCATCACTTGAGCTCCCAAAGATCGCAATCTTCGCTTCAGCATAACTACTCTCGCGATCTGGTTGCTTGCGTTTCCTCGGTCGGTCTAGGTCCTCCAGTTGCTTTCGCATGTCTCGAGAGTACAACTCTAGCATCTTTGACAGATTTTTATTCTCGTCCCGCAATACTTCTAGCTGGTGTCGATTCACCTCAACTATCCTTGACCTCTCCCTTTTCAGGCTTTTTATAACACTCTGACAATCTTCAACCATACTTCGCTCCGCCGCCAACTGACCTTTCAGCACCTCTATCTCATGGGACTTCGCAAGTAGGCGATGACCCAAACTTGCG
This sequence comes from Prunus fruticosa, assembly GCA_018703695.1. Taxonomy (NCBI): domain Eukaryota; kingdom Viridiplantae; phylum Streptophyta; class Magnoliopsida; order Rosales; family Rosaceae; genus Prunus; species Prunus fruticosa. The sequence goes on from CM031922.1 coordinate 11,533,319, forward strand.
ACACATGTTGTACTCTGCACGCTTAGTGCCATGGCGTCGCTCACGACCCGATTGTCCTCCCTTGTGCCCAGCACACGTATATCTTTAGGAGTCACTAGATTTCTCGCAACTCCACTGGCAACATCGTTGTCCAGGAGTATTGAGTCATTTACCTGTTACATGCCCCCGTGCGGAGGCAAAATAGGGCATCCATATTGGTGCCACTACTTGACCCCGAGTCTGAGTGTGGGTGGAGCTAAGTTAAGATCCAACGAAAATGGATAGGAAGAAGCCATTTTGATTTTTCACTATATTTTCTTCTTTATTTTCTCTTTTGTGTGTTTAAGAGTTTGTGTTTTTCATTTTTTTCCTCTGCCTTTTATAGACTTAATTTTTTCTAAACCATAGCCGCTGCGCTTCTGAGTTTCGCGCTCCCCTATGGCTTATCTCCATCTGCCGCACCCGTCCCCTAACCCTTTTAATTGTATTTCTGCCTTTCAGCGCTTTCAAGAAACAGAAAGTCGTCGCGCCTTCCTACAAAGCCAATAATTCAGGCTGGGGGATGTGAAAGCGGCCTCTGCACGCTGACACGTCCCTCACCTCTTTTAGCCCGTGACCTATCAGGAAACGAGACATCCGACCCCCCTTCTCTCTTTTCAGAAATCTTGTTCCTTGCGCTTCTGACAACGCTTCTTTGTTTTCTTTAATTTTTAATAATAATAATAATAATAATAAAAGAAATGTTTGGGCTTTCATTTGGGTTGGGTTTTTCAATTTATTTGAACGTTCTCTGGGCTGGATTTATGCGGGCGTAGAACTGTTGTTAGGGCTTACTGTTGTATTTGGTTTTGGTTTGTTCCGTTTGATTTTGTTTTGTTTTTGCAACTTAATTGTAGTTTTAATTGGTTTTGTTTCGTTTGATTTTGTTTTATTTAATTGTTGATGCCTCAATTCATCAACATTGAGGACAATGTTTGGTTTAGGTTTGGGGGTAAGGTTTAGAAGTTTTATTTTTAGGGTAGTTTTGTTTTTATTATTATAGTTTTTCAAAAAAAAAAATGGTGTTATCTCTAGATTTTTATGCTTACTATCATCAAATCTGATTCAACACTCATGAATGATTTTTACGATTGGAAACATATGATTAATTTTTAAACCCATAATTTTAGTTTTTTTTCACTTATTTCTATTTAGTGGATAATTCATGAGTTATACTTTGAACTCTCACATGCACATCAACACTTTAGTGAGAATGAAAGAAAATATCAATTATAATTAACTTTGTTGTTTTAAGTAGAGTTAGATGACATTGCTCTTGATTGACCTTGACATAAAATAATAAAATAAAATAATAATAATAATATTAATTTATCCAGAGTTTTACTTAGTAACCGGGCCTCTTGCCTAAACAGCAGCGAGTGTTCGCGTCAAACGGTAAAGTTTTGAGGTAAATACATTTTGTGACTAATTTAGTTCTGTAGCCTTTTTAACTCGAGTTAATAAGCCCTTAGGGGTGTTTCTACACCTAATGCCTTAAAACCTTTGGTTTGAGAGTTGTTGGCCTAAATCTCGCTACATGGGTTAATTAGAAAGCTTAATGGAACTAAACATTGCACAGTCACAATCAAAAAAAAAAAAAAAAGTATATATATGCCTTGGTTAGTTATTTGCATTGAATTTTGATAATAATTGAAATAATGAGGTTACTGTGATTGAAATTGACTTTTTGTCTCTAAAATGTGTTGGTTCACTTAAACACCAAAGGAAACAAATGAAAAATTTACTAAATAATTATAAGTGATCAAGACTTTATGTGGGGATTAATTTGAAGCGTGTTTGCTCTTTTAAAAATTGTTCATGAATTTTCAATCCAGTAGCTTTGATGATGGTTAAGCATTTGTTTAAATTTTCAATTTTGTTGTAGCATAATTTTTAATCTCTCATTTCGATGTTTGTGGGTATCATCATGAAAGCCCTCACGAGACTATACTCGTCCACTAGGGTAACCTAGGGGTTTAAAGGCTTGTTGCATATGCTAAATGCAATCGAGATCCCTGCGAAAGTGGCTTAGTTTTCTTTTCTACTTAGTTTTTATTTTCTTTTGCTCGAGGACTAGCAAAATATAGGTTTGGGGGTATTTGATGAGCACAAAATTAATACAAGTTTTATCCTTAAATTTATATTTGTTAGTATTTTCTTTTGTATTATGTAAATCTATTAGAGTATTTGTATTGGTTATTTCCAATCTTTGTTTTTGTATTTAATGAGTGGTTGTTTGTAGATATTAATTGTCTTCCACCAATAACATGAGAATGAGGAGAAATAGGCAATGTGTTGCAAAAAGAGAGAAGAACTCAAGTTGGATTTGATGACTTTGCTTTTTACAGCTCATGCTGTACAGTCCATTTGCAGGCCTGAAAACCGAATTCTCCCATACTCAAATTAATAAATATCCTTCATGAAATTTGTTCATTAAGATGTCTACTAAGACATATCCAAATATTGGAGCAATTGGATAAAAACTCAATCCACAGGCTGTCACACACCAAGACAGGTTCTAGAACTTTGCCTTTTACAGCTCATGCTGTACAATCCATTTGCATGCCTGAAAACCGAATTCTCCCATACTCAAATGAATAAATATCCTTCATGAAATTTGTTCATTAAGATGTCTACTAACACATATCCAAAAATTGGAGCAATTGGATAAAAACTCAATCCACAGGCTGTCACACACCAAGACAGGTTCTAGAAGACAGCTTGCACATGCAGCTGGAATGAAAGGGACTTCATGCTTCTATAAATAGGCAGCAACTCAAGAGGGTAGGGGATCAGAAATTCAGAGGAGACACACGGCAAGAGAGAGAGAGAGAAAGAGAAAGAGTGAGGAAGAAAGAGAACAATGATGGAAAGGAAAGAACCAAGAGCTAATAACTCTTTTAAACTTGTTCTTCCTTTCCTAGTTCTCATGTAAATTATGTATTTTAGTTTCTTTGTTTTGTTTTAATATTAATTATGTCTATTTAAATCACCTAACTAAGGTTGGATGAAACACCATTATTAAATAAAGTTCTAGTTTTTATTTTCAATTCTCAAATATTGTGGTGTTCAATGATTATGATTTTCACTTCACATGATTAATAGATTAATCTTCTTTTCACCACTTCTATCATGTATTGTGACATATAACATGTATTTGTGGTAGTTAAGAGTTTGGATTAATCTATTAATTCACCCTTGGTTTATATTTCTAATTTACAAATTTCTTTGATATTTTGTTATTCAAATAAACTTTTTCACATAGGATGCTTAGGAAACTTTGATCCTTTGTAGTTAAATAATTTTGTTTACATTTTATGCTTAGAATTTGTACTTATGAAGGGAAGGAAAATTTACTTATGATTTAAATTACAAGCTTAATGGATAAATCTTGAGAAAGCAGTAGATTGATTTCTAGATTGCTACTCCATGAGAATTGAAAGATAAATAATTATGATATTATGGAATGATGGTGTGGATTCTAATACCTTAGTTATTTTTCTCATAAATGTAAATCTTAAATTCAGTTTATTGTCATTTTCATATTTGTTTTATGCTTTATTTAATTTTCTTTATGAACAAACAAATCAACATTTGAATCAACTAAGTTGGAAATGAAATTAACTTGGGTATAATTGGTTTTCTATCTTTACACGCAATCCCTGGGTACGAATCTCGCTCTTACACGCTTACGCTATATTAAAATTCGCTGCGCTCCGAGTTTATAAATTTTAAAAGACACTTTTTTGGTGACAACACTTACTGTGAAATACAAAAGAATACAAAGACTTCTAGCTCCGTAGCCATGGACGCTGCAAATGCTTCACATATATATATGCACTGAACAAAATTATTTAGTAAAATACTTGCACAAAAAACTACTTACGATCATAATGAAGTTGGGTAGAAATTAATTGAGTGGCGACATAAGATGAGTACTACACAGTATAGGCAATGTCGTGAACGATTTTGGTAGAGAAAGAGATTGACAAGACGACTCATGGTAAGTTGGAAGCTACAAGCCAGTCACACTCACATGGGCTGGTCTCCCCCAAATTTAACTCCACAGTCATCAACACACCTTGTCCTTTCTATTTCGTGCTATGTCAATGTAAACAGAACACCCTCCAAATCTTATCCCCAACACTACTATATAAGAAAGTGAGCTAACGTACCAAAAATACCACCAAACATAGCCAAGTCCCTAGACCAAAGGCTACCCAAAAAACAAGATAAAAAAAGAAGAAAAAGTCTCTAGACCAAAGAAAAATTAAGCACAACCACAAACATGGCAAAGTCTAGAACTAGTAGTACTTGCAAGAAGAAGAATAGCATTGTCAAGCTCAAAGTTGTAGTAGAAAAGCTACAAAGAAGTCTATCTTTGGGAAGATCAAAACCATCAAATTGTTCCGATGACTCAACATGTGTGCCGGAAGATGTGAAGAAGGGTCACTTTGCTGTGATAGCTGTGGATGGAGATGAACCGAAGAGATTTGTGGTGGCCTTGAGTTACTTAACACACCCAACTTTCTTGAAGCTATTGGAGCAAGCAGCTGAGGAGTATGGTTTTGATCATGAAGGCGCACTCACCATTCCTTGCCAGCCACGAGAGCTTGAGAAGATATTAGATGACGATCGGCAATGGCAGAAGGAAGAAAGGGGCTCCTCTAGTGATGGGAACTGGGGTTCTTGTATAGCTATGGTGCAGAGCTATTGATCATGAACAAAATTGGTTTTTCATATATATTATAGGGTAATGCTAGGCTTACCACATTTTTCATACCACATTCATACCACCTCTCTAATAGAGATGGAGTCCACCAATACAATGAGGCTCACCTCTATTAGAGAGATGGTATAAATGTGGTATAAAAAATGTGGTAAGCCTAGCATTTTCCTATATTATATATATGTCTCCTTTATGTACCTCTGCCATCTTTTACGTGGTGTATTAGATTAATTTGTTTTCTGTTTGTACCATATTTTGTAAATGGACTAAAAATGATATATTCCTCAAAATAATATATTTTAAAAGCCCAGGCCCAATTTCCTTAAAGACAAAAAGTCCAAGCCTTTGAGTCGCACTAAGGCCTCGTTTGGATCACGGAATGGATTTGAGGGAAATCACTTCCCATGTCATTTCCCAAGAAATGAGAATGAAAGATTATTTTCCCACGTTTGGTAATATTGGGAAAGTAACCGGGAGATTTCACTTTGTTTCCTTTCCCATGTTTGTTTTGAGTAGGAATGGAAAACAAAGTTTGTATAATTTTCCAATTATACCCATATTAAATCAAATAAAAAAAGAATGCATTTAATGATACGTTGTAATTATAAATTGTTCATAGGGACAAAATAGTCATGAAAATTGTGCATTGAATGTTGGCTCATTTTCCCAAACTTTCCCATGAGGAGGGAAAACAAAACCTAAGTTAAGAGGTGATCTTCACTTTCCTCCCTACTTTCACATGTGCCAGGCAACCATTTCCCATGCCTGGACTTACCAAACATGGGAAAGCAATTGAATTCTCATTCTCAAGCCTCCTTTCCTATGAACCAAAAGGGGCCTAAAGTTAAAAAGATCAGTAACTATTATTTATTGACCCACGTGAGGGTCTGAAGAAGATTGTCACCATTAATATTAATGAAGACTTGACTTTCTACTTGCCCAACAAGAAAGTAAGCCAGACAAAAGCCACCAAATGAAAGAATACTGAAGTCCTTTTAGTTGAGGCATAAAAAGAACTCATCCAAGCCAGGTACTCCCCTTGGAGCACAATGGCTTGAGCAAAGGTCCAGACTAAGCGCAAACACAACAAATCAACATACTACACCACACACACCAGGTCTATTGTGATGGCCCCATACCCAATAGTGGCACGCCTACGCGATTCCTGAAATCGAGGAAGGAAGGAACAAGCCGACGGGGCCTGGCTCGAGGTTGCCCATTCCTGTCAACCTGATTCAACTTTCAATTTTGTTCAGAAGTCGAGAGAATCCTCCTCGCGAGCCAAGAAGATCCAATTGGGGCATTGGTGTATATCCGATGACCTCTTCACTCCGCAGAGCAATCTGAACCTTCCATGTCAAAAGGAGTGCGAGACGAGAAAAATGACCAACATTTTCATTTCTCAATAGTAATTTGCCCACGAGCAAAGGCAGAAAACTTTTGCCAAATTTTTCATGGTGTTGGACTTGTTCTCTCATTTCTCAATAATCTATCCATGGAAGCTAGCAGAGCAATCTGAACCTTCCATGTCAAAAGGAGTGCGAGACGAGAAAAATGACCAACATTTTCATTTCTTAATAGTAATTTGCCCACGAGCAAAGGCAGAAAACTTTTGCCAAATTTTTCATGGTGTTGGACTTGTTCTCTCATTTCTCAATAATCTATCCATGGAAGCTAGAAATTTCTTCTTTACTTTTCTCTGAAATAAAGCCATATATATATTTTACTAAAATCATATATACACCATTTCTTTAGTGTATAAAACCCTTTTTGGTTGATTTGGGGACTCATAATTTTTTGTATGAAGGACAGCTAAAAGGTTACAAAGAAATCATCCAAGAGGAAATGCTCAAACTAGGGAGAAGTTGTTAATGTAGATGGCTCGATACAAGTTATGATGTGTAAGACCCACATCGGAGAATACAACAATAATCTACAGTTCAAATATAAGTGGTTCACTCTTAATTGTACCAAGCCCTTTTAAGTTAAAACCACACTTCTAGGTAGGGGTGGGCATTTGAACCAGTGAACCAAGCCGAACCGAGTTAAAAAAAACTATGTTGACCAGAAAAGTCAACCTCTGCTAAAAATCAAACTGGACCATGTTGAATAAGTTCCCATTCGATTCTTACCGTAAAAAAAATGGGTCTAAACTGAACCGGATTAGTTATGTTAAGTTTAGTTATTCATTTATTTATTATTAAGTCTAACTAATATTCAAATCACAATAGTAACCCCAAATAATATCTAGATACTTTAGCCTAATTAATACCTAAATGTCTTAGTCCCAATTTATACTCAACTAAATAACAACTTTGATCTAACGCCACTTCTTTTTCTTTTTTGTGAACCATAGCCGTTCTTCTTGTTGCGCTTCGATCTTTTTCCACCTATATCTTTCCCCTTCTCTTCCTCTTTATCTCTTCTACATCTTTCTCTTATTCCTATTTTTATGTTCTTTAAATTTCTCTCTTCTCCACCTATTCCTCTTTTTCTCTTATTCCAAATCAAAAATTGGCCGAACCGAATTAGAATCGCATAGGTCCAGTTTGGTTCAGTTCCTCCATACACTTTGTATGAAAACTGAATTGAACCAAACCGTATATAAGTTTCGATTTCAGTTCCAATTTGAGGTGTAAGACCCGTGTCTTGGGAAAACAAGAACGGTGAGCAATCTCACATCACTTGAGGAAGGAAAGGTGAAGTGCTTTAAATGTGTGGGCACTTCTCTTCCTAGTACGAGACCTTTTTGGGAGCTCACTAGCTTCGGATTCTTAGGAACCTTCTGAAATTAAGCGAGTTGGGGGCTAGAGCAATCTCAGGATGGGTGATCCACTGGGAAGTTGCTCGTGAACTCCCAGAAACAAAACCGTGAGGGCAGAGAGGGGGTCCAAAGTGGACAATATCGTGCTAGGGGAGTCGGGTCGTGACATGAGGGGTAAACCGGACCGTGCCCAACCCTACCTAGAGGTACATTGGGCTTGAACCCTCCCAAGGTATTTGACCTAGGTGGTTAAGGTTTGGGCAACATCAGTGCATTATACAACAATTGGTATTGGTATCCGAGTATGGTTTGGCTACAACCCATTAGGGACAGGAGAGCAGGACTCAAGGAAATCATAGAGAAGCTAGCGACCATGGCAACCATGGCAACCAGAAAATGACTGTCATGATTTCGAAATCTTTGGAGAAGCAGTGGTGCAAATGCCAGAATCGGGTATGAAGTGGGGTGGGCACGGTCAGTTTGGTTCAGTTTACTCCTCAAAGTGAATCAAAATCGAAACTTACACACAGTTTGGTTCAGTTTGGTTTTCATACAAAGTGTCTAACTGATGATGTTTCATCTCAGTTTGGCTGATTTTTTGTTTGGAATAAGAGAAAAATGGCAAGAGGTGAAGAAGATAGAAATAGAAAGAAGTGAAAATAGGAATAAGAGAGAAAGTTGTAGAAGAGATAAAGAGGAAGAGAGGGGGAAAGAAAGAGGTGGAAAAGAGAGAGAGACCAAAGCGCAACAAGAAGGGCGGCTGGTTCACAAAAAAGAAAAAGAAGTTGGGTTAAAGTTGTTATTTAATTTGGTATAAATTGGGACTAAGACATTTGGGTGATGCCCTCCACTCTTGGGGTATTTCCTGTCCCATGAAGTTTGAGAGTTTGTTCTCTGTCTTGATTTCTCTTAAGTACTAGTTACTGCATAAATAGGATCCTCATCATCTGTAACTTTTTGTTAGCTGGGTTTAAAGTTGTATATTTATTTTCTAACTATCTTGTAATACTTTAGCTTAGCCGGTGTTGTTACAATCTGTATTGCAAGAACCTCCTTCCAGGGCTGTGTTCTTATTGTTGTAATCTGGGTTTGTGCCCTATTTCTTCAATTGAATTGCTACTGTTTCGCAAAAAAAAAAAACATAACTGGTCCACTTCATTTTAGATCGATTTTTCCACGACAAGAACCGAGACAAGATCCAATTCAATACGGTCCAATTCATTTTTTGAGTCTATATTGATTTTTTTTGTCAACACGATTTTTTCGGTTTTTTTCGACTCGATTCGGTTATGTCAGCTGGTTTAAATGCACACCCCTGTATGAACGCACTATGTGCATGCAATTTAAAAGTAAACAAGACTTTTCAACAGATGTTTTGGTGCAGAGATTCCTCTTGCTTGCTGCTGTCGAACCTAACTGTTGCCTTGACGGACATTTTTATTAGCAAGTATATTTGTGGTTGGATTATTTTATCATAACTTTGTTTTGGTCAACCGGTTTGATCTCCACCTCTTTGTAAAGGACCTTTCTAATATTTGTCTTAGAAAACAAAAACTGGAAATCAAGGTATACATGTGATTAAATGCTTGTTCTTGGGACGCCCTATAAATAGCAAAATGCTAATGTGATCCATTGAAGCATTTCCTATATGAAAATTTTAGTCAAGCTATTGCCATTCTGATTCTTATTTCGACCTAACCCCATCAAATTTATAAATTTTTTTAAAAACAAATTTCAATATAACTCCAGCCTTGTTCCCATAATACCCCTAGATTCTAACTTGAGTTTTTATTTATTTTGTTTTAACTTCACAGCCGCCATGATTGAAAGATGACGCTCCTTGAAGGAAGGGCAGATCACAGCCCTCACTGGCGTGCTCCCCAAACCAACCAACACCCAATTGGGCTCCACTGAGGTAGATTGTAAAAATAAAAAAATAAAAACTTTATATTTTAGGGTTTTTAATTGTAGAAGTCCTTAAACTTTAACCGAATTTCAATTGAGTTCCGGGAAGTCCCTAAACTTTAATAGAGTTTCAATTGAGTTCCGGAACTTTGTTTTTAAGACAATTAGGTCATTCAACTCTCTCATTAGCTCCAATTGAGTCCTTTCATTACAATTTCTGTTAGTTTTAATCACGTGAGTGCCACATGACTTTTACCATTTTGGGATAAATTCGACTTTTGGAAAAGGTTAAGCCATTAGAGGCAGAATTAGGGTGATTCCAATGGCTGGTACTTTTCCTGGGTTCCTCTTTTTCTTCTATATTTTCATCTTCTTTTTATCATTTTCTTCTACTGTTATTACTTTCTCCTCTTCTTGCAAAGTTCGTATCCGTCTTCAGGTTGAGATTGCTTATAGCTTGTTGGCGGTGGATATGCGTTGGGTCTTCATCATCACTATCACCGAGGTTCTCTGGCACAGGGTTTGGGCAAATTAATTACTTTTTTAATAAAATTCTGTTTCATATTTTAATGACATCAAATAACAATTCTGTTTCATATTCCTGACACTCAGACAAATCATAAATGTAATTGGTTAAATGATCGTTGGCAAATTTCCTAGATTTTCTAGGCAGCCAAACAACCCCCATAGTGACACAAAGCATCACTTAAATAGAGAAGAAGAAAAAAAATGATCACATTTCCAACAAAATCCATCAACCATACCGCTCAAAATCATGTAACAGGAATCTGCTCTACAATTTCCCTCCTTTCCATTGTTCTCAAATGGTCTCTAACCATTTCTGTTCTGTTGAAATTATACTCTGGTAAATGAAACACATTGCAAGGGCCACATCCACAACGAAGTAAAGTGATCCCAAGCCACATGCCATGACATGAAACAGTGAGGCCAGCCGAGATAGAATTTCCAATATTATAAATAATATGCAAGTACAACATTTTCAAGGAAAAGAACAAGACATAGGCAATGTATCTACCTAAAATAACTATAATGTAATCGACTTGGCTACTAACCAAGCAAAATATAAAAGTCCAAACATGCGCAATGTAAACAAAAAATCCCACCTACAAGTTGGGCTAAGGGCATAGAAACTGCCGCCGGCTTGAAACAATAACAAAGCCTTTCGCCCGTTCCGCTCATCTTCCGTCATAGTCAGTCTGAGAAGACATGGCTCAGAAATAGTAAAAAGTACCCTCACTACATTGTCTCATACGAGTGTAAAGCAAGGCCAACAAATGAACTACTACAAACTTAGATGGAAGTGGGCGTCTGCCGCAGCCTCATTCACCTAAACCAGCCTTAACCTTTAGGTGCCGCTTAAAGTCCATAATATCGCCCTCCCACCGGGTCACAGCTTGATTTTCACATACCCAAATTTCCTGAGCTACCTGGTTTATGAGCCTGAAATCATGGCTAACAAGAACCAGACCCCCGTCCCACTCATTCAGTGCCTCAGCCAGTGAGTCAATTGTCTCGATATCCAAGTGATTGGTTGGCTCATCCAACAAAAGTAATTGGGGCTGCCTAAATGCCAACCAAGCAAAGACCACACGGCTCCTCTGTCCATCCGATAAATTCTTCATTGCCATTACCTGTGCCTTACCCGATAGGCCAAACTTACCAATTGCAGCCCTCATCTTTTCTTCCTCATTTCCTGGGTACTCTTTGATCATATACGCCAGGGCAGACAGATCCATGTCAAGCTTGTCAGCCAAGTGCTGATGGAACTGAGCAATTCTAAGGTGATTGTGCCGCCGGACCATGCCATCAGTAGCAAACAACTCCCCTGTCATCAGCTTCAAGAGAGTACTCTTTCCAGCTCCATTTGGCCCAACCAGAGCTATACGCGAGTCCAAATCAACCCCAAAGTCAATGTTCTTGTAGATCAGATTATCAGGAGTGTAACCAAATGAGACTTCTACAAACTGAAGTACGGGTGGTGGCAGCTTTCCCACGTCAACAAAACGGAAGACTAGAACCTTGTCTCTGGCCACCTTTTCCGTAAGCCCACCGCGCTCCATTTTTGCTAGGGTTTTCTCTTTGCTCTGTGCCTGACGAGCTAATTTTGCTGACCCGTGCCCAAACCGAGCAATATATTCCTTCATGTTAGAAATCTGTTCCTGCTCCCACTTATACTGTTTCATCTGGTTCTCCTCTAGCTCAGAACGGGTCTGAACATACTGATCATAATTTCCAGTGTAGATCTTCAGTTTCTTGCTCTGCATGTGGATGATGTTTGTGCACACACCATTAAGAAAATCCTGGGAGTGTGAAATCACCACTAGGATGCGCTCAAAGTTCTTCAAGGTCTCCTCCAACCACACACAGGCTTCTAAATCTGTTACCAAAGGAAGACAACTAACCATGAGTTTAAAGTCATTGAAATATGCTGTCTCATAAACAAAAGACAAGCACATTAACAAATGAAATGAGTCAAACAGCTACAGCAGGACAACTAGTTCACAAACATATGTAAGACCAAATTCAACTAAATTCTTAAAAATCGGTAGCAAAGTGAAAGTCAAACTATATAACAAAATGAATGTTGATAACAAAAAGGACTGTACAGTAGAATATTCGGGATTCAGATACTATTTCAGAAAATTTTCCTACAACAGCCAGAAACTGGCTCCTAGAGCAGACTATCATTTGGCAGTAGAGGGCAGGCCATTTCAAAGATCAGAAATTGGCCCTGAAGCAAACTATAATTTGCAAATATATGGTGGGCAATTTCCAAGATCTACAACCACAAATTTCTGCTTAAGCCATAAAAAAGACATGCAAAAGATAAAAAAACCAAGAAATCTCAAAAGTTGGAACTATCAAGCCAAGCATATCATTAGAGTGAACAGATTTCTGCTCCATGCATATTAAGAATGCAATCAGAATTATAAAAAAATTCTGACAAATTTCTGCTTAAGCCATAAAAAAGACATGCAAAAGATAAAAAAACCAAGAAATCTCAAAAGTTGGAACTATCAAGCCAAGCATATCATTAGAGTGAACAGATTTCTGCTCCATGCATATTAAGAATGCAATCAGAATTATAAAAAAATTCTGACAAAATAACTAAAATGTCAAACCAGTTAAAGTTTAAGCTTACCAAGATGATTGGTGGGCTCATCAAGCAACAGGATGGTTGGGTTTATAAACAGAGCACGTGCAAGTGCAATCCTCATTCTCCAACCACCAGAAAAATCCCGAGTTTTCTTTGCTTGCATCTGCTTGTCAAACCCAAGACCATACAGAATTTCAGCAGCACGCTTCTCTGCAGTTGCTGCATCCAATGCTTCAAGGCGCTCATAAATGCGTTCAAGCTGCTCTCCACCACCATCATCCTGAAAAATGTAAAAGAAGTCATAAGAAATATATACTAGAGAAGCAAGCTGCCTAACAAAGCTACCATTATTCACATCTGAAAATAATTTCTTTGCTTTTCACTGTCCAAAAATTATCATTTGCTGGAGATTTAATTAAAAGTAGCTGTTTTAATACGGATAAAAAATTAAAGGTAACACAGGGCTAAAAAACTACAATTTAAACACAATTCTCATACTCTATCCATATGCAGACTTCTTAGCTTTAAACTTTTACTCTATGCAAATTACTTTGTATAATCAAACACTGGTTTTGTACTTCACAATTCTTTTAAAATAAAAAAAGCAAAGTATTCCTCAAGGTTGAATTTAACTGTTAATTCAATCTAGTTTACCTGAGCTGCCAGTTCTTCAACTTCTTTCTCCAACCTTATCCTCTCCTCATCACAACTAATGACAGCCTCAAGTGAAGACATATCTGAAGCTTCAATCTCCCTGCTGAGATGGTAGATATCCATGTGATCTGGAATTGGAAGCTCTCGGCAGCCTATTGCAGTTAGGAGGGTAGATTTACCACACCCATTCAAACCAAGCAATCCGTAACGTCTGAAAAGTAAGAACAAATATAGAAGTTTCATATATACATATAAAAAAATTAATCCAATTTTGATTGTCTCATATTTGAATGAAGCATCTACAACAAACCTGCCATAATTAAGCTCCAGTTCAGAATCAACTATCAGATCGTGTCCATGGAAGGTAACTGTTAGAGACTCTATCTGCAATGATCAGAAAGAAAAAAAAATGTTAATAAATCACTACTACCAGCCATTTCAATTGGGAAAGTCACCTATAGCCCAATACTCAGAAAATGAAAAGAGAAGGAGATGGATTAATCTACAACCTAAACCATTATAGGAAACTAGAACTAGACCAGAACTTTTAACAAACTAGGATCAAGTTTTAAAATTATAAACACACCATCAACAAGGGAACCTCCTGATGGAGGGATGGCAAAAACAACTACATCCACAAAACATTAAAACAAATTTATAAGAATTCTACATATGCCTAAAACCTTGCTAAAGAAAATGAAAATAAAAAATAAAAAATAAAATAAACATTGAATCTAACGGTTGGTGCTCTAACACATTATCTTCCCCCGTTCAACTATATTTACAGCTTAACCAAACTAACCCATTTCTCCCACGCACCTATAACGTGTGCTCACAGTTATACCTATATATATGTAGATACACAGTTATACAGCAATGAAATAGGCTTGCATTACTTTTTTGAAAGTAAGTAAATCAAACTAAGCAAATATAGACCTGAATGGAACGTTGAACATCTAAAGGCGTCTTCGCCATGGTGTTTTTATATTTTTCAAAAGGGAGACAGATTCCTGAATATGCTCTATCAGATAATTCACCCAGACCTAGAGGTTCCAGTATATATTTTTTTAGTAAGAAAAACAGCTATTACATTACCCAAAACACAAAAGACGCGAACTTTATGTAAACCAAATAGGAATTTAACAAAACAAAATCAGAAGAAAGATGCGAAAACGACATCATATTCGTATACATACCCGGATATCCCTAGACAAAGGATGCGAACAGAGAACGCCGGTGCAGTTACGATCCGAAATATGCATCGCCCCGACGCCATTCGATAGTTTATCAGCTCCGTTCTGCGACTCGGTCGCAGCCGACTTCGACGACGCCGATGCCGCCGCCTTTCCACCTCTCTTCGCCGCCGCCGCCGCCTTCTTCTGTGCCGCCTTCTTCTTGCTCGCGTCAGACACCATCCTTATCAAAAATCAACCTGAAAAACCCCAAAATCATTAAAATCAGAAAGTGAGACCAATCTCATAACATATATATACATGTATAGATTTATAAGATGAGAAATTGGGGATTTAGATGGGAACGGACCTGAGGACAGAGAAGACGATCGGTGAAGAGAGCGAGGGCGGTGGGTATCAGATCTGGGATTGAGTTTTCAGGTGATGGCGTACAGATATTGTTGTGCTGTGTCGGGTGAGAGAAGTAAAAACCCTTTATACTTGGGTTTGAGGTTTTCAGAAAATGGGAGGTGTGGATTTGAGATTTTATAAAGAGGGGAAGGAAGGAAGAAAGGAGGGTTAGGGTTGAGGTGGCTTTCCACGTGTTATGGAGTTAGAGGCACTCTCCACACTAGGTGGGTTGGGTTGCGTATGCGGTTGGGACTTGGTGTTTGATTTTTCTATCGGTGCAAACGGTGCCGTTTTTAAGTAGGAGACCAAAGGACTGGACTGATATTTTTGGACTTCTAGGCCCATAGAACAAACTTCATTGATTCAATGAACATCATAAATTGGTGTCTAAACACCCGTAGATGATGTTTGGTGATTGGAATTGAATTAACATGTAGAATTGGGTTGCATTGGATTAAAGACTCCAACTAAAACACACGGCTGAGTATTTGTGAATTGTATTTCATATTTCTCCATAAGGAGAATATATATACATGTACAAGTTGACTTTTCCTACAAAAAAAGTAATTAGCTAATTACAAGGAATCCTAACCAGGTAACTACTCTAATTAGGTAACGTGAATCACGTAAGGAAATCAGGGCTCACGCCAACATTCCTCCTCAAGTTTGTGCGTAGATATCTCCTATGCCCACACTGCATGTGTTAAGACATCTGCGAGCTATTCTTCTGACCTTACAAACGGTATATCAATTAGATTTCCTACCAACTTCTTCTTGATAAAATGCTTATCCACTTCAACATGCTTAGTTCTGTCATGTTAAACTGGATTATTTGTTATTTTCTGGAGCAGCTTGATTGTCACAACAAAACTCCATTATTTTCTATGGGGGAAAACCAATTTTAGAAAGAAGCATCCTTAGCCAAAGAAGCTCACAAACTCCATGTGCCATACCCCTGACTCTGCCCTAGCTGCATGCATCGAGCCACTACATTCTGCTTCTTACTATGTCATGTAACCAAATTACCCCTAATGAAAGTGAAGTAACGTGATGTAGAACATCTATCCTTATATTGCCTGCCCCACCGTACATTCTGTATAACCATTGACATCCAAATGTTCTAGTTTTCTTAATATCAAGCCATTTCCTACAGCTCTCTTCAAATAACTCAAAATCCTCATAACTGCGGCTAAGTGATCCTCACTAGGAGAATGCATGAACTGGTTAACAATACTAACCGCATATGCGATGTCTAATCGAGTGTGCGAAAGATAAATTAGTTTTCTCACTAACCTCTTATATCTCTCCTTGTTGGTTGGCACTTTATCAGGATAGAATGCTAGGTGATTATTCTGCACAATAGAGGTTTCAACTAGTGCACACCTTAACATACTATTCTCTATCAACAAGTCCAGAACATACTTTCTTTGAGAAAGACAAATACTAGTAGCTGAACGAGTCACTTTGATTCCTAGAAAAACTTTAAAGCCCCCAAGTCCTTCATCTCAAACTCTAAAGCTAAGTACTTCTGTAATTTACCCATGTCATCAATGTCATCACCAGTAACAAGCATATCATCTACATAGATTATTAGCAAAGTAACCTTACCATCCTTACATTTGATAAATAGGGTATAATCTGAATTGCCTTGGTGATATTCATACTTCTTCATTGCTTTAGTGAACCTCCCAAACCATGCTCGCGGAAATTGCTTCAAGCCATATAAAGTCTTTCAAAACCTACACACCTTCCCACCATTCTTAGGCAACTCATAACTAGGTGAAAGGTCTTCTTCTAGATCTCCATGCAAAACGGCATTCGTCACATTGAATTTCTTAAGAGGACAATCTAACTTAGTTGCTAAGGACAATAGAACTCTCACCGTATTCATTTTCACCACTTGGAGCAAATGTATCCTGGTAATCAACTTCATACGTTTGCGTATACCCTTTGGCTACAAGTCTTTCTTTATATCTGTCAATTGTCCCATCAGCTTTGTGCTTAACTATATACACCCTTCGACATACAACTGGTTTCTTTCCTTCACGTTGTTGAACAATTTCCCATGTTCTATACTTTTATACAACCTCCACCTCCACATTTATTGCTTCTATTCATTTTGGATCTTGCAAAGCTTCTTCCAATCTATTAGGAATTTTAACTCCTTCCATCTGATTGACAAATGCTTGAATTTGAGGAGACAATCTGTGTGTAGAAACATAATCAGCAATTGCATATTTCACTTTGCCTTCTGGTGAGAACATGTTTGGTTGTATTCCCATGTTTGCTCTTACAGGTAAGTTTTTTCACAAATTCAACAATATTTTGATAAGTATTAGGATCCGAAGAAATTACCTCAGAGATGTTCAGATGGAGCATGATCAGGTATATTGATGTTCAAGAGAGGGCGTTGTTCAGTTCGGTAGTTGAGCCTCAGTTCGACTCAAACTGGACAGTGCGGCTTGGCTGAGCTGCCTAGCTTGACTATACCTTATTCAGTCGCAAAATCATGCGCCTCTCTCCTCCTTATTTCCACTTCAAACCAAATATGTGCTTCCCTTACTTCATTCACCCTCTAGACACGATTGGACACGTCAGCAGAAAAAACATCTCGTTTTCCATGAATGTAACATCCATAGTAACATAAAACCGACGAGTAAATGGGTGGTAACATCAGTAACCCTTTTGTTGGGGGGGAAAATTCACAAATACACAATAGAAGGCACATGGATCCAACTTGGTCCTGTGATTTTTACGGAGATAGACATACGCCACACAACCAAAAATGCGAGAATGAGATTGAGATGTGAACTGAAGGGACATGAGCAGCTAATGTTTACAGTGGTGTTTTAAAACCTAAAATACGTGAAGGCATACTGTTGAGAAGGCCCAAAGAGTTTGTGGAAGTCTAGGAGGAGTCGTTTCCTTAGGCCGGGGAGGGCCACTTGATGCCACTTTGGGAATGAATCTCATAAGTTTAGTGGTAGCTTGCTTCTTCCCTACACTATGGTCTTCATCCCGCTTCCGTTTTTCTGACACTGGCACCGTACTTTTTCTGGAACTACGAGGACTCGGTTTTCCCAACTTCTACCTCAACTTAGAAAATTCCCCAACAATGTCACCACGTTTGGAAATAATAGGCAGGTTGCATTTCTCGCTTAGATGGATGGCTTTCTCTTCTGACACTAGACCAGGCATGACGAGCCGTCGAGGGAGGTAATCTATCGTAGGGGGAGGACTGGAACTCATGAAATGAGGCGAGGCAGCGGTTCCAGGACGCTTGATAGCCCCTGAGAAGCCACCAACTCTGCCCCTACTAGCCAAGACAAGGGGCCCACCATCGTCTGGCACATTACCACTACTCCAGAAGGCCATGTGTAGTGTGAAGGGATCATTATGGCTAGGGCTGGTTGGCATGCTCTGATCAAGCCCAAATTGTCGCCTAACCCGATGCGGTAAGTAAATCACAGAGATCTCAAAGCGGCTGTCTCCTAGAATAGGTAAGGGAGACAGGCAACGATCAATAGAGTATATCTCCTGAAACGGCAGCCTTACAACATCGCTGTCGGAACCTCGACTGTACCATCAACATCAGCGTGAAATGGCACATAAGTGAATGCCTCTGCCAAAGCACCATAAGGGTAGAAGATGAAGTTTTTGGTGCTATCCAGTAACTTTAAAAAAATCCTGGCCTTTTCTCTACATCCACTTGAACCACCTGCAAACTAAATGGAGCTCATCTGGCATGTAGGAACCATTGCCCAAGTTAGCAAGCTGTCTAGCACGCGAATAGGGGAGTGGGCATATATCCAGCCCTTTAAGACGTTCCCACAAAATCACCTGTAAAAAACCAGAGTTCAAGAGAGTCTCCACACCCATGGTTCTTGTCGCACATTTCTCCAGAAGCTGAGTTTAATCAAGTAACCAGGTAGGTGTCCCAGGAACATAGGGGCCAAGATAATTGTGTCACCTCGAGCTATGGCCAAAGCCAAGGGGAATACTCACTCGTGTAGGCAGTCCTAGAGAAATCACAAAGGATAAACCGCCAAAGCCATAAACAAATGCAGCAAGTCGGCAAGGTCCTTGTCTATTCGCTTTCCCGAAATATTGTACCCAGTTGCTGAATCAAAGCGAGGTGCTAGGAGAAGTTGGAGCACCTTTTTGTATAACTACAAGCTTGTTCATGTCCTCCGGGGTAAGAGCAATGTCAATGGGGCTCGGTCCCCACAAAGACGGGAGGCGATAAATGTTTGTCACGTCCTTAAGAGTAGGGGTAAATTCCCCCCATGAACATACAAAGGTGTAAGTAGCGGTACTCCACCTCCTGACCACGTGACAGAGCATCTTTGCTTCAACATGAATGTCCCACAGCTTGGAAAGGAGAATGACGTCAAGAACCTCTGCCTTGCCCAAAATGTCCGAGGTAGATGGGTCCAACGCTCGTGGTCAACCCATTCTGACCAACCTTTCCTGATGTTGTAAGGATACTGAAAAAATAAAGGGACCGGGAATAAGCCCTTCTCAATGCAGCACCTGGATACGGATCGGATTAGGTTCAATTATAGGGGTAGTCTCAGGCAATGGCTCATCACCTATAATCGGATTCTCACAAGCCTCTTGCGAGCAGCAAAAAAGGCCCTTTTTTTATTTAGATTTTCATCCATGGAATAGAGATGATCTATCATGATTGGTGGGAGATTGGCAGATGCTATGGTAAGGCCCACTAAGTCACAGGTATCTGCAAAAAAAAAAGGGGAAGGAACAAAAAAGTGGATAAGTTTTGACACCTTCACGATTGCTGATATGGGTGGGCATTGGAACGGCAAAACAGAACCAAACCAAACCGAAAAAATCCAAAAAAAATCGAGTTGACCAAAAAAGTCAAAAACCGTGACCAATCGAAATCGAACCGATTTTAGACCCTTCAGTTCCAGTTTTCCACCACAGAGAACCGGTCCAATATAATTTAATATATATATTTTATATATATAGTTTAACACATGGGCGATTTTGATTGGTTGTCTAAAGTTCTAAGCTAGACGCGCATACACATGATTATCACCAAATTTTAACACAATACGACCTAGGTTTTTTCTCTTCTTCCTCCCATTTCAGTTCAGCCGCTAACCTCTCTCGCGTGAAAAACCTCTCTCGGCCACCACGTTTTGTTTGCCTCCTCTCTCTCTCTCTCTCTCTCTCAACCGTCGCGTCGCCGCTCGTCACTCTCACTCACGCAAGTCAGATTTTGTCTGTTTATTTATTTTTATTTTTTCCCTTTGATTCTCTGACCAATTTGTGTGTCCTCCTCAGGCGCGGCAGTTCGCGCAGGACCAGGCATCAGTTTTGACACGAGCTTCCAGGAGCAGTCGCACCTTCCAGCAATGGCGCGGCAACTTCCAGGCAAGGCAATTTTCAGCATCAATTTTGTCTCTCTAGGTATTCTTTATCTCTTGCTCTCTCTCTCTCTCTCTCTCTCTCTCTCTCTCACAGATATTTTGAATTTGATGTTTTGCAATTGAAATTGGACGTTTGCAACTGAAATTTGGATGTTTTACCATGTTAATTTGCAACTGAAATTTGTGCTAGGCTAGGCTTAGTTTGTATTTTGTACTCACAAGTTGATTTTAGGTTATATTTTATCAACGGACAGAATTTTAAAAACTAAAAGGAAATTGTTTCAAGTTGAAAAGATTTAAGGTGGTGTGGATGAATGATCTTCATGGGTGACCCACTTCACATTATTTATTAATGTGAGGTATGTATAGTCTGCCATCGTGAATTGGTCATTGAGTTTTCATCTACCAATTAGTTTGGCATAGTATCTCTTGCAATATTGCTGGAGTGAATCATGTTTTAAAATAAAATGGCTGCCTGGAAATTTATCAAAATGATTGAAAAGTTTAAATTGATGTGCTGTTTTGAGGTGCTGTTTTTTTTTAAATTGAAGTGCTGTTTTGGTTAATATCATGTTTAAATTAGGGTGATGTCTTGGTTAAATTGAGGTGCTGTTTTGGTTAAATTGAGGTGCTGTTTTTTTAAATTGAGGTACTGTTTTGGTGCTGTTTTTTTAAATTGAGGTGCAGTTTTGGTTAAATTGAGGTGCTGTTTTGGTGCATATGATGTTTAAATTAGGGTGCTGTTTTGTTGCGGTTTTGGTTAAATTGAGGTGCTGTTTTGGTGCATATGATGTTTAAATTAGGGTGCTGTTTTGTTGCGGTTTTGGTTATATTGAGGTGCTGTTTTTTTAAATTGAGGTGTGCTGTTTTGGTGATGTTTTCGTTAAATTGGGATAATGTTTAATTGGATTGTATAATGTGTTTTGTTTCTTTTGTTTATTTATTTTAAATTGAATCGTAAATTATCATGTTGAAGTTCGGTTTTTTTTTTTGGTTTCTTAAAGAATTCATGGATGAGTTGAACTTGAATCCATTTGGAGAGGTGCATGGCACTACTAATAGTGAAGTTGGTTCATCATCCGCATCGGTATCTACATCCACATCCGCATCCGCATCCACATCAACACCTTCACCCACTTTACCCATCCCTCAACCCCAACCCCAAACACAAACTCAAAGTGCACCTCATGCCCAAACACCACCTCAATCAAGTGCTCTTCCACCATTACCTCATTCCGGCCCAAGAAAAGAAAAATCGGAAGTATGGGACCACTTTGAGAGATATGAATATGTGGTTGAGAGTGTGAAAGAGGATGGGAGCAAATATGCAACCACTAAGAAGAGTGCTAGGTGCAAGTATTGCTCTATGAATTATGCGGCAGACTCTACTAGAAATGGGACCTCAAATTTGAGGAAGCATATTGAAAACCTATGTAAGAAATATCCGGGGAGGGTTCCTAAAGATAAACGGCAAAAACTCTTATCTTTTGACCAAGAACATAGGGTTTTTACATCAACAGTGCATGGTAAAGAAGAGTGGTTAAAAGCATGTGTAGAGATGGTAGTAATGGATGAGATGCCGTTTAGTGTGGTTGAAGGAAAAAGGTTTAGGCGGTTTTGTAATTCTTTGAACCCTCATTTCCAAGTGTCATCTCGTAGGACACTTGTAAGGCATTTCATGGTAATGTATGATGCCATGAAACAAAAATTGAAAGAAGAATTAGCGCCTCATAGAGTGTGCCTCACAACGAACACTTGGACAAGTGTTCAAAACATAAATTACATGGTCATCACGGCACACTTCATAGATGGTGATTGGAACTTGCACAAAAGAGTATTGAAGTTTTGTGTGATTTCCAATCACAAGGGGAACTCAATTGGTAAACTCCTCGAGTCATGTTTGCTTGATTGGGATATGAAGAAGATGTTAACCATCACTGCCGATAATTCTTCTTCAAACACAAAGGCCATAGGTTACTTGAAGTCGAAAATGGGTCATTGGGGAAATGGAAGTCTTGTATTAGAGGGAAAGTACATGTACATTAGGTGTTGTGCTCATATTGTGAATTTGATAGTTCGTGATGGGTTGAAGAAGTTGGAGAAAAGCATATTGTGTATAAGAAATACGGTGAAGTATGTAAGATCTTCTCCTAAAAGGTTAGAAGACTTTAAGAGTTGTGTTAAGAATGAGCAAATTGAATGCAAAGGGCTTGTGGTGTTGGATGTGCCAACTAGGTGGAATTCCACATATATGATGTTGGAAGCCGCCTTAAAGTTTGAAAAAGCCTTTTGGAGAATTGGAGAAGATGATGAAGGTCCATATATTTCTTGGTTTGGTGAAGATGAACCGGATCATGAAGATGGGGTGGTTATGTCTCATTACTCTAGAAAAAGGGAAGGACCACCAACTAATGAGGATTGAAACAATGCTCGTACCTTTGTGAATTTTTTAAAGGTATTTTATGGTACTACATTGAAGATGAGTGTCACTTTGTATCCCGCTTCCCACACCACATTTCATGACTTGATTGCAATAGAAGAAGAAATTGATGATTTGTTGATGGAAGAGGAGGAAATATTAAATGAAACCCAAACCTCTAAGGTTTTGAAGGACATGGCACTTAACATGAAGATGAAATTTAAAAAGTATTGGGTAACCTTGATAAATTGAACCAAATTTTTATGGTTGCTCTTGTTCTTGACCCTCGATACAAATTGGGGAATTTGGAGTTTATCTTGAAGAGTCGGTTTGAAAATCCGGAAGATGCGGTTAAGAAGAAGAATGAGATCAAAGAGATTTTAAAGAAGCTTTATGAGGAGTATGCCATGCCACCACCACCACCACCATCCACTCAAAGTAGTAGTTATTGTTTTAGTAATACTACTACCATGCATACAAGTAGTAGCCTAAGCCGAGGGGGAAAGAAACGGAGGCAAATGAATGAAAATTGGAGAAAAGAGACTCGAGCAAATGATGTTGTGATATTGGAGCATGAGATTGATAGGTACATCACCAACCCTATTGAAGATGTGGTTGATGAATTTGATGTTTTGAAGTGGTGGAAATTAAATGGGGTTAAGTATCGGGGTTGGCACTTATTGCAAAGGATGTGCTTGTCATCCCGGTATCAACGGTGGCTTTCGGAATCATGCTTTAGCACTAGTGGTCGGGTAATTAATTCATTTCGTGCTTCTTTGACTCCTAAGATTGTGGAGGCTTTAATTTGCTCTCAAAATTGGTTAAGGTCGGGTGACATATCCTCTTTACAATATGAGCCAACAATTCAAGAGATGGAGTTCTATGAATCGATTGAATTAGGTATGTCTTTGTAATTTTATGTGCTTTATTAATGTATTATATAATATGTATGTTTGACTAATGTTTTAATGGGTTTATGTTTTTTTATGTAGATATTATGAGTTCATCCACACCTACCAAGTGTGCTCCAGCTACTTTTCAATGTTAAGGAGGAATTTAATGAAGTTAGATTGAATTTGAGTTGTAACATATATTTGGATTGAATTTGGGTTTTATTTGGCTTGTAATTTATTTTGGAATTTATTTTGCTGAAGTTTGATTGAATTTGGGTTGTAATTTATATGTTGTTGAAGTTAGATTGAAGTTGGATTGTATTTTTGTTGAAGTTAGATTCATTTTGATGTGTTGAAAGCTTGATGGAAGCTCAAATTTTGAGAATTTTAGTATATAAATGCATTTTGGGCAGTTCTGGAAAAAAAAAAAAAAAAAAAAAAAAAAAGGCCCTGCAAAAAGCGGAACCGCAGGAACCGAACCGGAACAAGACAGGTCCGAGTTGGTTCGGATTTCTGTTTGGATTTTTGGTAGAATCGGTCCAAACCGAACCGATCTGCAATTTCGGTTCAGGTTCCATTTTTTAGAGAAAACGAGTCCAAACCGGACCGTGCCCACGCCTAATTGCTGACCTGAAGACTCAGAATCCCACTGCTAAAAAAAAAAGGGGAGGGGAACACATGCACGCTAATATGCATTCTTATTAGCTTCATACAAATATGCCAAGGTCATATCTACAAAAGGATCGAGCTTGTGCCTTTGTACAATTTCACCCAACAGTCAGCCAAAAAAGAAATCTATGTGACACAGGTGTGAAAGAAAGCCCAAATTGCAGAAGTGAATCATTTAGAGGGGCAATGGATTGACTATTCTTTAAAAACAGAGATATTCGATACATTACATGCTTATTCTTTTCCTCCCCTTACCCTGACATCATCTAAGACTTTGCATCCAACCATGACAAGCTATCACTTGGTCGGTGCCTAAAAATCCATAATCAGTGATCAATATCTTAAAAATTCAAGCAATAAAGACAGGCACAAGGGATCAAATGAACATGCAGCAAGAAGAACTATGGAAAATTGCAAATTCCCTTTTCATGGAGGGCTCTCAGGATATATATGTATGTATATATACATACATATACATATATATATATATATATGCATATATATGCAATGACCAGAATGAAGAAACATAAGAAGAGAAAGAGGAACGATGCTTACCACCATTCTCGCTTGCGTCCTTTCCAATAGCTTGCCAAATCGAGAAAAATGAGAGGGAAATCGGGAACTATCCTGCAATTTTCTCTCCAAATTGCCCCACGCCTTGCGAAGTGGCCTCCTCAACCCTGGCCTTGGACGAATTGAAGAGGAAATTCGAAAGATTGGGGTTTTTAAAAGGGCAGGCGGTTGCTCCTCCCAGTGGTTGCCAACGGTTTCTTCGCGCCTAACCGACTAGCAGTTACGAATGGTGCCCTTCAACACTTTCTTGTCTTAAAGGGTTCTCTAAATCTAGGCGTGACGAAGAATCAGCAAATATCGAGAGAGGAAAGTGGAAGGTTTGAGTTTGCATGCACGAGAGAAAAAAATTGAGAGAAAGAGAAGAAAAAAAGGAAAATAAAATTTTTAATGAAGCACCTACTTAGGAAACGTAAAAAGTTGTTGGAAGATAATCATGGCATCAGCACACACGTGGGAAACGAGAAGATCATATCACCAACGCGAATTTGATTTTCTTCTTTTGGGCTAGGTTTGATTATTTGGTCCATCTCAGGAATCTGCTCGTGGTCCCAATAATCAAGGGGACTAATGTTGAGACTCAAAAATCCAAAAGCTGGGCCCAGGCTTATTCCTAGCCCAACACAAATATTTATCTGCAAAATGAGCCCAACTCGGACATATGAGAGAACTTGTGGGATGCACCTGCACGAGTTATCAGCCACGCGCTACGCCAAGCAAACACATGCACCCGCCACGCAAAAGGGTCAAAACGCACTGGCTCTATGAATTCATGCTTACTAACCTATCAAGTGCTATTTGGCCCGATCATAGCTTATTACAGCATAATAGAACTCAAGCACAAACATGCTAAATAAACACGCGATGCTAAATAAAAGGATTGCTATTCTAATGCCAAGCCATGCTAGAGGCTTAAGTGGGCCCAAGCTACTTAAATATCCGAGGCTTGTGGTATGGAGGGGTACGAGCACTCACAAGGCCCATTAAGAGTTCAAGGAATGGAAGTTTTGGGCTGCTTGAGAGCACTAAACTCAAGCTCATTTCTTGGGCCCAAGCACATGGGTAAGCATGAGAAATAGAAAAGTGACCCAATGCCTTAGGAGAATATCTAATGGTCTGCTGCAACACTTAGAAAATCCCACATTAGTTAAAGCATCCAACACCTTGTCAAAAACGAAGCAAATGGACTACTTCCAACAGCTTGACGAAACCAAACTCACAGGCCGCTAGAAATAAGGTGCCAATGACCCAATACCTTAGGAAAGCCCAGCCCGGTGCCTTATGAAAAATCTTGCATCGTGTTTAGTCCCTTGTCAAAGCTCCATAACATAGTCAACGAGAAGACGTTGCAAAAACCAATGGAAATTCATATGTGTATGAGGAATACTCGTTGGGCAAAGGCTCTATCCATTCTTCTTTTCCTCTGTGAGCTCTAATAGGAAAACCAAGAAGAAAAGTGGGTGGTGCCTCACCCACATGGAGAGGTCCAGCTGCATAAAAATCTTGGAACCCCAAAGGACTTGTTACTCATGCGCTCTGGTTAGTGAAATTTCACCAAATATGAGTGAATGGAAAGAGGTGAAGGAAAAGGAAGAAGGAGGTTCGATAAAATTAGGGGTTCTAAGTGCCTATAAAAGCAAGCTTCCTCTACCCAGCAAAGGTCATCATCCAGAGCGCAACCAAGCTTTGTTAAGCGACTGGAAATTTACTCTAGACATCATATCTTCTACTTCCATTGTTTTCTCCCTTTCGAGATAGAAATCCTCCTAATTTTCCTCTTCCCCCACTCTGAACCTTTCTCTCTCTCTCTCTCTCTCTCTCTCTCTCTCTCTCTCTCTCTCTCTCTCTCAAATTGCTAAACTTGTAAAGGCTTAGCTCCAATGCCAAAAGCTCCTCAAGCAGGTCATATTAATAATTTGCCACATGCATTGGGCTTACTAGTGAAAGAAATCTATGGTGTTTTCTAAGATTCTCACGAACTTTTCAAAACCTTCTTGGAGCCTAGTTCTTGAACTCAGATACAAGGGGCAACTTTACCCATTTCTCTTTACGGAAGCCCAAGCTCATTCATCAAGCTGCTGGAATAAAAAGACCCCTACAATCAGCAATCACCAATGCTTTGCCCTAATTACCTTCACATTTAGCAGTTCTTCCTCCATTATCGTTCACAACTACCTTCAACTCTGGTGTTGCATACGAAAATCAAGAACACCTGTCGTTTATGATTCACTCTAATTTTTATTGGTTATCTATTTCATCTCTTGATTTATATTCAAATATTCAAATTTTTCAGAAACAAAAGAAAATTTATTGACCCAAATTTAGAGCCATCAAGCCATCCCTTCACACTTTAATGTGATTGAATTTCAAGGACCCACAACCAAGTCACTTTTCATGTTGTTCTCTGCCTTTGTGATCAATTTTTTGTTTAAAAATGTTAGATTTGAATGATTCATGAACTCAGTTTGGGAAAACTTCACTTTTTTATAAACAAATTTTGGGTTTTTTTCTTTCCAATTCATGAACCCTTCATGAATCCAGACTTGGGTTTTTGCAACTATATTGTATTTTCATAAAATATTCATGTTTTCTTATTCACTAGGCGTGAAGGAGAAAGATGTCTAGTGTCAGAGACAATGATCTTTGATGTGGATGAGTTTTTTGTTTATTTTTTTCATCTCTGCTATTAAACTCTTCTTTTTAAAAAATTAGTTTTAATAACCAAAATAGTATTTTACTGTAGTAAAAAGTAAAATAAAAGATGACATATTGATATTTAAACTAGTTTGTTCTCAACCTTTAAATTAGATCCAAGGGTAGGTAACCACAACTTCCTTGGACCATAAGGGTCCAGGAGAACGAGACTGAATTCTTGAAACCAGAAACAGTACTTTTATTATATTAACACACCCACCCCTTAGAGCACTTTCACCAATTTGCCATGGCAAACGGTAAGGTTAAGGACAAGTAAGCATGACTATTGTTCACGTAAATAGTATCTGCTTTAGTAATTTTTTTTGTCCTTTTTATCCATTGTCATGGCAACCCAAGAGTAATTACTATTCATATGATTAATTTTATTTATATGTATGAAATTAATAAATAAAAATTTGCTAAGTATGTATATATATAAATTTTTTTTGAATTTTTAGGTAATTTTTCAGAATTTGTTTCGATTTTTTTAAAAAAATTTCTTTGCTGATGTCATCGCAGACAGCAGCTCGGCCTATCTTGTCTTGGGCCTTGCACGGGCTTATGGACCCCAGCTCTTGAGCGGGCTGGATGTCACCGCTGGAGGTTATTTTGGGAGAGCAAGGGACCTTTTGCCTGGGCTGAGCTATCCGCTGGAACTGCTCTTACGCCTATCATTTATCACGCATCCCACCTCTTGGAATCCATTCGTCCAAAAAAATCCTCTCCGAACCCAATATCTTCCAAGAGACCAAGAATCAAACGTGGGCTCATCAGCTATAGCACTCTCCCTCATGTGTCCTCGATTGCTCGTGTGCTGTCGGCGGTCAGGTACTGTTCTGTAGCAGCGACGTCGTCTATCAGGTACTGTTCTCTTCTCTGGAACTGAGTCGTTAAATCTTTCGTTCCAGATCGAAATTCGTATGGGGGTGAGCGATTTACTGTTTGAGTTGAAGTTAGAATTTGTAGTGTAAAGCCTTCTTTCTAGAGTTTCGAGGTTAGATAGCAAGAGATAATGTCTAGCTGCTTGAAATCTTGTTCGTATTATTATTGTTACGCCTTTCTAGTGAAGCCATTTGATGGGTAAATTTAGGCATATTGGGCGTCCCACGAATTTCACAAGAGTATATCTGTTGCATATTGGCTGAGCTAGGATTTTTCCATTGAATGAATTGAGCATGTCCTTGCGTAGTTTTACAGTTGGCTGACCATTTTCTTTTATTGAACTGGGTGTGTGCATTGGATATGGAAATGAAATACAGGTGTGTTCTTATTGTAATGTACTGGCTGTAATTTTCGAGGCAATAACCATGAAATTGTTCTGTTGGAAGCATAGCAAAATAGTTTTCATAATCACTTTATTTCAAGTAGTGTCATGGATGAATCCCTCTGAGAGTATTGATATAGTTGCTTTGCCCTGTCTACAATCATCCACCCTGCTACAAAGATAGTCTTACAACCACTGAGCACTAACAATCAGTATCTCTGTAAAGCTCTTGAGGTTGGGAGCAACTTAGCATGCTTAATTGTTTGAGGGTTGCAGAAACGATAAATTAAGTGGGACTCAAACTGATTGCTACCAATTTTCTATTGAGATGCATCTGAACTGATAATTCTGGGAACGTGGATTTATTTGCTCCCATGTATTGTGGCAAACAGGCTTACAACAATGAACTGTTTAGCCATAAGTCTTTGAAAGATTTTGTAACGGTTGTGTTAAGGGTGTAGAAGCGATAAGTCTTTGGTTGTGCATGTTTGACAAAAAGTGGGTTCAAGTTGCTACCAGTTTGATGCAAGTGTATTGTCATTGTGCTGTTAGCAGCTTAAATGAATATTGGTTAGAACATGCCGAAGGGGGATATTTAGGATTATATCTCCACACCCTTCTGGGAGAGTTGAATACCAGAGCGTTAGTAATTTCTTTTGGTACATAAATGTTAGCACTTCAATTCTTCCTCATAATATAGTTTCATATCCAATTGGCTTTTATTAATGTATCTTATCAATAAAACATCAGGACTCCCTAAGAATGACGATTGTGAAGCGGTATGTACTGCGGCTGTTCATGTCCTTGAAGTACATTACAGCAAACGTGGTGGACAGAAACAATGGCCGGATTGTTACATCAGCATCTACAGTTGAACATTCAATCAAGGGCTCGCTTGAGTGTGGTCGGTCTTGCAATGCAAAGGCAGCGGCAGTTGTTGGAGAGGTGTTGGCTAAGAGACTCAAGGTGGATGGTCTTGACCAGGGGCAGGGACGAGGGATTCACGTTAATGTAAATAATGAACTTGAGAAGAAGGGTTTTAAGAACCGCACCAAGATTTGGGCTATTGTCAATGCTCTTAAGAACAATGGAGTCAAACTCATTCTTGATGATAACGATGAAAATCCATCTCGACCAAGTTACTAATAAGAAATCTCTTGTTTGCACTCCTTGTGTCTAAATGCTGAGCTATATATTTCTTATGACAGAGTAAGGAGGAGGCAATGAGCTCCTTTTTATTGCTCACACCAGCAAATTATACTGCATTGCATTCCTGCAAAATCAGAACTACTTGGAAATTGTCTCTACATAGCCACAGAAACAGCCCATAAATTCTGTCATTTCCATGTTTGCTTCCTCTCATCTTTCTTACAGAAAATTATTAAAACCAGTTTGTTCTTTCCAACTTTTTCCCACTTCCGTTTAGCTGTTGAGCAAGTCAGGGTGCTGAATATAGAGAAAATGATCTTATAGCTGGATTGAATTGGCCATTATAATCGAAAACGTGC